>JBAMBQ010002985.1:0-42852 GCA_037044495.1 Stegana nigrithorax | reverse complement strand
GCACTGCATAAAGTTTTTGAAAGGCGTTTTCTTAGCGTAAACGCTTTGTTTGCTTTTTAGCAGCCATCTTTTGATAAACGCCTTAAGCACTTTCCCCCCAAGTGAAATGATCTAAGTTCAAAGGACGTGTTCAACGTCTTGCAATTAAGTGCTAATGAACTGTTTACAGTTGCTTGATGACAAAATAAACTTTAACAAGTTTTTACGCAACACAAAAGACTTCATTTCCTGCAGCATAGTGTACGTCAGCGTAATTAAAATGTTGTGCTAAATAAAAACACGAAAAATAGAAAAAAAAAAACAAACAACAAAAATAAAAATAAAATAAATCACCGTAAAGCAAAGAATATTGTGTGCACTGTGGCACAGCAGGCACCACTAAGTAAAGTTCATTGACGTTGACTTCCGTTGACTAACGGTAACGTGTCTGTACGCATAAGAATACAAAAACTTTACACAACATTAATGCGTTGCGTTGCGTTAAGAGACAAGAACCCGCATCAAAAAAAAAAAGAGAAACTTTGGCACTTCACATTGATTGTGCGCGACAATTCAACAAATTCAAATGACACGACGCTGTGCTGTGTGTCAAAGGACATGCAGGACCTTGACACAAAACTGCCGGCAATACAGCAATGGCAGCATGCGTAACAATTGACATGATACGCGCACAGCAAACTTTGCACAATGTCGTTGTCATTTAAACGACAATTCAAACGTCGACAGCAGACAAAGAGGACAACAGTTGACAGCGAACCATAAGGACGCAGCGCATGGATTGTGCCGCAGCAATATCATAAGATATGAACAGAATATTCGCTTTATTGATAATAATATGCGCAATTTGGCTGTAATAAGTGTTGGGTTAGCAAAAAGTCAACATGATTTAGGCAACGTAAATGTTAATTTAGCAGAGGCTTGCGTTGATTTTTTTTGTTTCTTTTTTTTTCTTTTTGTATAGAATTATGTCAATAGGCTGCAACTAAGGAAACTAAGTTCGAGACAGCCAAAATTATTTATAAATTGTGGAAAAGATGTAAGATAAGCAAAGCTCGAACAATACTGAAACTTATAAAATGTGCCGAGGACAGAAACTAATCTGTTGATTTTTTTTTTCAATATGAATGGAAAATAATAACCATTAAATTCTTAAAAAAAGAAAAACCTAACTGACATTACAAAATTAGCAATTTTCAGCAAAACAGAACACATCTGCCCTAAACACACGTAAAGCGTTAATAAGCAAAATTAATACCAAATTATTATGAAAACCATTTAGAACTGCATTAAGGAGATGTATAACATTGAAAATTTACTTTTTTTGCCCCAAAGCAAATAATTTCACTGCAGCTTTCATCTGCATGTTTTATAATGAATGACCGTCTAGTCTAGTTAAGTCTCCAGGCCGCTACATTGTTGAATTTGGGTATTTGAGATCGTCTAGCTGTGTCTGGGCTGTGGGTGTGCAAAGTAATAGCAAAATTTGTTTTTATTTTTCTTGCATAAGTCTGGAATTAAATCATGGCTGTAAAAACCAAATTGTGAAAGCAAAACGTAATGGACTTTTTTTTCTTTTCGTTCTTTGTTTGCAACTTGTCAGGAATGCCAACACAGCATGTTAATAATATTATTATTATTGTGATTGTTGTTGTTGTTGGTTTTACTGTTGTAGCTATCTCTTTGGCAAAGCGGCTTTTGTGTCTATTTTTGTTTTACGCTGCCATTATTCAAGTCAATGGGAAAAGTCAGGGAAAAAACAGAACACACACCCACTACACCACAGTGAGACGTGCATAATAAATTAACATGTGTATTGTTATGCACACTGTGTGTATGCGTATGCGTGTGTGTATTTGTGTGCGCATCGTCATCTGTCGTCTGTGGTTATGCTTTTGTCTATGCTAAAATAAAATATCGCACATTTACGGTTGCTTTAATACATTCGTTGTTGCTGTAGTCCTGCCCCTGCACACACGCGTGTGTCTGTGCCAGTGCCTGTACCTGAGTCTCTGTGTGTGCGAGTGTGTCTGTTGTAGAACTCATGTTGCCAATGAGGTCAACGAAAAAGGTGTCAAAAAGGTAGCAAGTGTTTTGCTTGTTTTTCTGCTTATTTTTTGTTTTTTTTTTTTTTTGTTTTTGATAAGATTTTGTTGTTTTTCTATGTGTGAGTGTCTGTGTGTTTACTGTCAGCTTAAATGATAAAAGCCAAAAAAATTTTTGACTTTGTGTTTGCGCGCCTACAGGCATTGTTTTTTTTTTTTTTTGTTTTGCCCTTGTTGCCCATGCATTCTCCTTCTGTTGTTGTTGCTGTCATGGAAAAAATTTTATATGCGTAATAGCAATAAAAAAAATCCCATAAAAAAAAAGAAGAAAAATGTTATAATATACTCTACAAATACACACACACATACATACACAAACCTAGTATTCACGCAGCATGGCAAACAAAAGTAATTGAAGCAGAAAAATATTGCACACCTTAAGGGGCAAATAAATACGATTTTATGTGGCTGCTAATTTTCTACGCTCAATAAATTTGCACGCATTGATTTTGTTTTGCTGAGATTTACTACCATTTCTTTTTTGTTTTTGTTTTTTTTATTTTTTTTTTGTATTTTTCATACATATGTATATTTATTTTTTTTTTTTTTCTCAAAGGAAATCCCAATTTGCAACGGAAATTGAATTAAGTTTGATAAATACGTGCAGTTGGCCCTGAAAGGTGCTGATCAAGTAAATTTAAATAATTTTCTTTAGGCCTGACTGCACTTAAAAGTCAAACCTTGACCATTGTATGCATGGCGTGCATATGGTAATCGACAAGAAAATAGCAAGTTAACGCAATACCCTCAACCCTCCAGCCAGAAAAAAAAAGAAACAACACAACACGCACGTGCAAACACACAAGCATATAAAACGCTACACTTGGCGCTTTACAAAGCATTGGCAGTTAACGGCAATTCGATAAAGCAAAATGTCAAAAGCAAGATGGGGAAGGGAAAATATAAAGAAAAGCCAAATGAAAAATTTTAGCACTAAGCCTGCATACCAAATAGCCTACGGACATGCTAAAGTATGCCACGAACACACACTCATATACACACACATGCACATGCATACCCCCGGCTACATATAAACACAATGCACAATGCAAAACGTAGAAGCATTATTGTAACACTGACCTACAGAAAGTATTCGCCTACACTATGTGTTGCTATGTCTGTTTGTCTGGCTAGCGCGTTAGCATCAAATGATGCAGGGCAATGGGGCGCGCAAGGGATGCGCATTACTTTTAACTGTCGCAAAAGCAACAGAATCCATAATATATGCTTAGCCATAACAAACAAAACTTTTTAGTAATTGTTTTTTGTTGTTTGCTTGTTTTACCTACCAAACAACAGCAACAGTAAAAGCGCACACGCCCAAAAGTAGGCAAAGCGTCTTTTATTGTTTTTTTTTTTTTTTTTTTTTACAAACGTTTTACGTTTTAATGTTTATTTATTTAAAACGTGCGAGCGAGCGCACAGAATGTTTTACAACATCGAACAGACACACACTTTAATACACTCACTTGCAAAAAAAAATATAGCGTAGGAAAGCACGCAAACGCCTAGAAGCTGACACAAATGTCGCGTACACTTTTCGACCGAACACAACACGAGAAGAATTCAAACTGAAACTGACACAAAAACACGCAGCGAATTTTTGTCTACATGCCGCTACACGTGATTTCTTATGCTATATAGCTACTGTGTGCATGTGTGTGTGTGTGTGAATGTTATGTTTGCAGACAGCAGACAACACAGGACACGGGAGTTGGCAGACAGGCATGCACCTTGCCTGATAAGCAGCAGCAGCAGCGCCCTGCCAAAGTGGTCCATGTGAGTGTGAGAGCAAAATTCAACAAACAAAAACAAATACAAATGGCCAGACAACAACAGCAACAGTCCCACTAGGGTTGCAAATTCACAGCGCATGTCAAACAGATTGCAGCCATGGGATTGTAAGTTCCTGAAGCTTTGCTGCGTGGCTTCTAAGCTTAGAGCAGGCGGCCAAACCAGCCATATCTGCATATTTTTGTCTCTGCTCAAATGGCTGTGACATTTTTAAAAGCTTTAGTTTTTGTAGACTTGCTAGCTTTAAAAGCTTGTAAAAGGTTTTTCGAAAACTTTTAAGCACTAAAGCAAGCTTATAAAAGGATATTTTTCACCTCTTAAAAGTTTGACTTCTGTAGTTTACGATTTTTGAAGATAGGTGTCGTGTTCTGGTTTCTGCATTGCAAAAGTAGCAAAACTTGCACTTATCAACCAAGTTGGCCAGACATCAACTAAGCAAAGCTTAACATAAGCTCAAAGGTTATAACATAAAATTTTTATAAACTTTTAATATCAATTGAGTTAAGTATTCAACCAAAGCTAAGCTTCATGTAGGAAAGCGCTGATAAATTTTGTTTTTTTATGTTATTAATTTGAATTTTCTTGTATATATGTTTTTTTCAACTTGTAGTTACAAGTTTATTGCTAAATGTGGGCATTTTTCATTTATATTAAATGTGCTTAGTTAATAAAGTGACGACTGCAAAACAATTTTGTTAGAGAAACGAAACAGCAGCCTTCAATGCTGGACCGCGACATACAAAACCCAATCGTGCATATTTACATTTGGAGTTAAAAAATTATCAGCATTCATATAAATTGAGTTATTTTTAAATGAAACTGAAATAGTTTTGTCCAACTCTTCCGTCATACGACAACCTGTCAGCAGACCAGCAAAGCAAGCTTGAAATTATATTGTAATTAAAAGATGCAAAACTTTCTATGATTTCATTACTTCATAATGCACGGAACTTATACAGAAATAAAGAATACTCCACAAACTATGAAGCTTATGAAATAAAAAAAATACTTGCAATTAAACCATAAAGTCATATACTACATACTGAGAGCACAAGTGCTGTCCAATACTTGTATTTTGCACAATCGCTTATGAATAACATTTTTCATTACTTTATGCTCATTGAATTATAAGGCAGATAATTTGTATTTTTCAAAGTCAAATATTTAGCTACAAATTAAAAGCAAATATGACTTAATATACTGTTTCAATAGCCTTTGAAAGTAATAGAAAAAGAGCATTATTGATATTAGTTTAATCTTAGATGTACATTTAATTACATTTTTTGTTTAAACAAATGTGATGATACTATTCACATTGATTTGGTTTCAACGATGCATGAAATCAAATAATATAAAGTTTAAATATTTTTGCTGTTTATTAACTTGTTTACGACTTTAACAGAAGTGTGAATCAAAATTTATTAACTGCATATTTTCCTAACCGCTTTGTGGTGTGTAGCATTTTTGTTTTTGTTAAGGGTTTATGATTAGTTACATTTTCCTTATCTCTGCTAACAAATTTCTACATTGAACACTTAATGTACTGTGCAACATTAAAACACAAACAAAATGGCAGCGCCACAATTAGCACTTGATCAGTCACTTCTTAAAAGTCGGCTGTCTGCTCTGGACTGGACTAGCTAACTTTTGTTGTTGGCAGAAAATTAATGTGAAAATAAGACGATTTCTTGTTTACACAACAAAATGCACAAAATTCAAGGAACGTCAATTAATTGTGTATTATTTATATACAATATATATATATAGATATATACAAAACACTCACACATAATTACACACAAAATTATATACAAAAATAAACAATATTTGCACATTGTGCACATTTGCCAACTATAAACGACGCAAATATTTGAATTATACTCGACTATGTTGTATGTGTACAATAGGCTGAGTAGCATTAAATGTGTTGAGTAAAATCAAAGCTGCTGCTGCTGTTGTTGTCGTTGTTGTTATTGTTTCTGTTGGTGTGGCTGTTACTGTTGCATTGCAAACGAGTGTTCATATTCTGCCGCATTAAACTTATATATTGAGTAAAGTTTGATTTGAACTTGTAATAAATTGATTTTCAATTATTTAATTTAACGTTGATAGACTGCTGATAAATGATGTTGATTATTTGGCGTGTTGCGCTGCTCTTTATAGCATTGTTTGCCTTTGCAGGACATGCGACTTAAGTGCAAATAACAAAGCGCTAAAATGTGTATATAACTGCTTTGAAAATATTTTCATTTATTTTTAGTTTTTTTTGTTTATGTTCCTTCTTTTTTTTTTCTTTTGAAATGAGCACATTTAAAGCTTTGATTTTTCGAATTTTATGCATAGACTGGGAAAGCGAAAAAAAAAAAGAAAAAAAAAAAAACACATTTCGCATGCAAGCAGCAGCGATTCGGGTAAGCAGGCAAATATGTTTGCTTAACGCTGATGGGCTGCGCTTGATTGCCCATAGTGTCTGTAAAAGGCGTGCCTTGCTTACACCCACACTCACATCCGCATACACACACTGACAAGCATAACATTAGTATTGGTGTGTGTGCACATCCTTTAAGCCTTTTAGATAGCCGTCGCCCGCTGCTTGGCTAAACAAGTGCAAATGTCTGCTGCTTGTGTGTGCATACACTTTCTTTTTGTTTTTTTTTTCTATCTTTCTATACCCTGTACCAAAAAATGGTAAAGGGTATATTAAAGTTGTGCAAATGTATGTAACAGGCAGAAGAAGGCGTGGCAGATCCCCACAAAGTATATATATTCTGGACCAGCATCAAAAGACGAGCTAGTTTAGTCATGTCCGTCTGTCTGTTTTTTCCATATTAACCTATGTCATATAGCTGCCATAGGAACGATCGGCTTATTAACTAGCAAAAACCCTTTTGTCTTCCAAGATATCTCTACCAAATTTTGGATTTAATAGTTCTGTGTAATTTCCAATCATATATCTGAACTTTTTGTATATCGGTTTACTATATCGATCGAATCGAATGATCGACCGAAAAATTAGTTTTACTAAGAAAAACTTTTTTGTTTCTTGAGATATCCTTACATAATGAATACAAAATATTAAAATAAAAAAATTTATTGAGCTTTTGATTAGGTATAGGGTATTCTATAGTTGGGTATGCCCGACTATAGTCCCTGCCTTTCTAGTTTTTGTTATTTCTTGCCTTCATTGGGTTAGGTTCTTTTTCTGTCTGTTGTTTTTTTTTTCATTTTTTTTTTTCTTTCTTTTTTCATTTGGCTATGTAAAGAACCTGTAAGCCTGATTTTCTCGGTACATGTGTCTGCTTGTGGTTTTAGTCTGTGTTCCAGTTAAGCAGATAACATAAAACTAATGAAAGTGAAAATCCTTTGGGTTTAGTGTATTTCTTTTAAAGCAGACATAAAAAAATATAACTAAAAACCAAAAAAAAAATGTAAATCTTTGCAAGCTTTATTATTTATTTATTTTGAATATTTGTTTACGTTTTTTTTTTTTTTGTGCAACTTGCTATATTTTTATTAATGCATATTTATAAATATGTGAAACAATTTAAATACAATTGCAAAATATATGAAAATTGATGACCAGCTCAGCAGCAGCGACGCATTACAATGGAAATAACAATAAGCGTATAATTTTAATTGAAAAGCATTGTGCAATAATGAAAAACACAGAATTATTGTTAATATGTGTGAAACTTTTTGTTCACTCAGAGTATTATATTTTAATTTTGCTTTTTATTCTCTTCCTTTTTTTTTAATAAACATTTTGTATAATTAGCAATGCATAAATGTATTAATTAAAAAATAATAAACTACGTAATAGCATTTTATTGCATTGACGAATATTGCATGATATTTGATGTTATATAATTAATTTAAAAATAATTGCAGGAAAAACCAAAAAATATCAAAATGGGCGCCTCAAGCAAGTTTTCATATCATTTTGTTTGCTTTACATAAATGCCAAATGTCAGCATGACTAAACAAATGATTTAGGAGTGCTACTGGCGGATGTGGTTTACAAAGAAAAACAAGCATAAAACAAGCATGCAAAATATTAGCTTACAAAATATATATTTCAAAATAAAGCGTTCCTTTGTTTATGCGAGCACTCGAAACAGTTAACACTCATTTAATTACATTAAGTCAATTAAGAAGCATTTTTTTTAAGGACAAACAATTTTTTTAACATTTCACAAAAAAAAAAAAGGATTAATTTTCCCCACTTTAAAAAAATATTTTGCATTGTTTGCAGTTTAACTATCATAATATAAACAAAAACAACTCCTACAAACAACTTCTATAAAGCAAAAAAAGTTAACAAAAAGTCGCGCAAAAATTGTTAAACAATTAATAAACTTTTGAATGCACAACATAATTAGCCAGTAACAACTTTTTTCATAAAGAGAAAGATATGGCATAAAAAAAACATAAAAAAACATAAAAAGCGGTAAATGATTATAAAGCAAATAAAAAAAAATTATTATTTTAATCTATAAAAATCCCGTATCACGATGTTCCCTTACGCTAATCTCTGAAGCCGCCCAAACGATTTCAATAAAATTTTGTGAATGCGTATGGTTGGTTCCAACTTAAGAGATAGGATTGTTTTTAAAATCGGTTAGTAAATACGGCTGTAATCACTTATTCATATTGGCAAAAGTCGGATTGACAAAAAAATATTATTCAGCAAATCGCAGTACATTAAATTTCAATTTCTAAAATTAAACAATTTAATTTACATTGGAATAGACGATAAATAAAAGAATACTGAAAAAAAAAATTAAATGTTGAATATTACAAATTTGAATGAAAGCGGTCTATGGCAGAACAACGTCTGTCCGGGTTTACAAAAATAAAATTAAATAAAAAAATTCTAAAATTTAATTATAGCAAATCAAATAAATTTTGATAATTTGAAAATTTTACTAGATAAAAATATTAATGTTATAGAAACACCAAATTAGTACAGTAAAATTTTATAAAATAAAAAGAAAAAATTCTATTGCTCGGTTATCGATTGGACAAACAGCAACACCCAAAGAAAAACAGAACATGCAGAGTATGCCACATTCAGTGTGAATTTTCAAAATACATAACAAAAATTTCCATTAAAACCAAAAATGGGCCTTAATAGCTACTAAAATGCATGCAATTTTCACTGTTTAACTTGGGTTATAGAGTTCATAGACTATACACGCACACTATATATCAGTTAAACCAACCAACCGAGCCATGCATGCCACGTTAAAACTTGTGGCGCAAACACGGCGTAAAGCACACAAACAAAAGCACGAGCTACTGCACACAAATGTGAAGCATGTGTGGCAGCATGCAAGATAAGCAGGTTTCAAAAAATGAAAAATTTAAAAAAAAAAATATAGAATTAAAAATTTAAAAAAAAAATCACAAACCTTACTTCAACGTGTGGCCAATGTGCATATGCTGATTTTAATTAAGTTAGTTGCAATTTGTCTCGCCTCCTCTACTCTTCTTTAATTTTTTTTTTTTTGTGGACTACCACCATTATAGTGAAATTTAAACCGAAAGCACATAAACGCGGTAAGTAATGCATATGCATGTGTGGGCGTTTTGTGTTGGCTCTATGCGCTGCCAAAGTACTGACATGCAAAACTAATGTTTAGCGGCGGTTTTATGCAGATTTACGTTTGAGTCTGATTACAGAAATTTTATTAGTAGCGGGCAATATTTATTTTGCGCAATTTTATGTGAGCAAACTTTAAGCCAATGCAGACATGTTATGTGGACATTGCTGTCGTTGTTGTTTTCTTTTTCTTTTTTTTTTTCTCTGTGCTGTACGTGACATATTTAAAGCTCTTCTTAATTTCATACACACACATATATATCTTTCGCCCTTTTTGGCTTGTATGTGTGTGTGTATTTGAATTTGTGTAGTGTTGTGTGTTTGCAGCGATGTGTGAGATTTGCTTTTATGAGCAAACTTGTTGGCCACGCTAACAAAATGCCGCAAGCTGTTTGTGCAATTCGGCCACTTGCCGCTGCTTGCAAATAAATGTCCAAACAACTTGCGCAGCTACTCACTCACTCACTCATCCGCTCACCCGCTCACCCTCTCACTTATTCACTCACTCAATCGCTCACTCGTTTCCTGTTACACTGACTTTGTCGCACATGCCGACGTTGTAGCAGCATTTCTCTGCGCTAGTTTGTAGTCAAAGTTGTTGTAATTGTTGTTGTTGTTGTTGCTGTTGTTTATGTTCTTGTTCTTGTTTTTTCTTGTTTTTCTGTTTTTGTTGTGGCCGTTGTGTTGACTGTTTTTGTGCTGCCCCGTTGGCATTGTTTGTACTCATTAAATTTTAAATTTTATATAAATTTGCACTGCTGTCTATGGCAGCAAGACAAATTTTTTGTGTGCAATTTAAGTTAACGTAAAATTTTCTGTCACTGCACTTGACAGCATAGAAAAGTAATTAAAAACATAACAACATCAAATACAAACAAAAACACAAAAAGGGAAATCAAATTAAATAGAAAGAAAAAAAAATAAACAAAAAAGAAACCATAATAAAGAAAAAAAGTATAGAAGCTATTAGTTGCTACCTTCGGGGAAATTAAATTGTAACATGTAATATGCCTTAATACAAAGTTTTACCATAGTCATACATTACGACAATCTACTTTTTTTGAATGGCATATAAAACGTCACAACATTAAACAAACAAAAAAAAATCAAAACAATAGTTGTATGAATAAAGTGCAAGGAAACGATGAAGGCATAGTCAAAATTTTATAGCATGCTTTTAGGCTTGCACAAAGCCATAAAGCCGCCATGCAACTAAAATAGCTTAAATTTGATTTAACTATTACACATTTTAAATATATGTGTGTGTGTGAGTGCTTGTGTGTGTGCACATAACGGCTCAAAGTTGATAGCATATCCTAAATAGCAAAATAACTGCGCTTATCAAATGTTTTGCTGCGTCTATTTGGCGCGCGATTTAGCGTTCGAGCGAAGGCGCGGGTGCGCAGTTGAATGCCTTAGCGTGAGAGTCATGCAAAACGAATTTAAAGTTAAAACGTATTCGCTTTTACAGCGTCTTTGATTTTTTTATGATGATAAGAAGACAGCAGCGACGTCGTCGACATTGTCGTCGTTGTTGCAGAATGTCGATGGCGATGTCGATGCTTTAAGTTAGCTTATTGCACAAAATGGCGCGCAAGTGCACATACACACACACATACAGTCAAACAAATAGCGACGAAATTTTTTTCGCTCATTTTAATGCGCGCAGCTTAGCAGGAAAGCGATAGCGACAACAACAACAACAACAAGAATATTGCCAAAGCAAAACTGGCAACAAACAGCCACACACCCACATACAAACACACTCATGCAGATACACACACACATGCATGGTATGCACAAAACACAACATGCTGGCTGGCACCGGAACTGCTACGAATCGACGCCATTTTGTGTAGCGCATTATGGATAAATGTCACGTTTGCGGGCAAATGCGCAGGGTCGAAGTTACACAAAATGTCTAAGCAACAACAACCACAACAGCCACAGCAGCAGCAGCCCAGCAAAAGCACACAAAACACATTTTTCGTCATCTTCGTCATCGTCACCGTATGTAGACGCTGCTTTAGCATGTTATTTCTGGTATTGTTGTTGTTGTTGTATTAGAGCTAAAGGATGTGTTTTGCTTTGTGTGTGACTCTGACTGCGACTGCGACTGTGGCTATGCTCACGCGGTGCCTCATACGTTGCGTTTGCTGCCTGTCACTGTGGCGCGTTAGCCAAATAGAACACGAAATGTGTTTGCCAGTTGCTTTTCTTTCCATATGCGTTAGTTTGCTCATTTCGCAAATTTGTTACCGAAATATGTGTGTGCGAGAGTTTCTTTCTTTTTTTTTATTTTTGTTTCTCTTTACTTTCATTTCACTCGCGCGCATTGCATTGCATTACTTTGGCTTTTCACGTGTCTGTTGCTGTGTCTGCCCGTCTGCTGGTAAATGTCAAATGTTTTGTCATTTGCACAGTGCACAAACGAACGGCAACAGAGACAGCTTATGCCGCTGATAATGGCTTCTGTTGCGCTTGTCGCAAATCACTTAACTTCCGTGCTCTGTGCCCCACATTAATATTTTAATACCTAAATACTATAATAAAAGAAAACAAAAAAATAAATATGTGTGTGTATATAATAAAAACGAAACGGTAAAGCTGCAGGCCAAAGTTTGTTGCATAAATTTTAAATATAATTTGTAATTAATTTTATTATTATTGCGCTTGTTAAGCTCAGCGACATGTAAATGGCATAAATCTCACTTCAGTGTTATAAAAATGTTATTCAAATGTAGTTGATTTTTTTTTTTTTTTTTTGCTATTTTTTTATGTTTCAATAATAATGTTAAAAAGTGTTTTCGCAGCAAACATAAAAAGCAGATGGTGGCGTATTTACGACATTTATGACATTATAGGCTAAGGATAAGCATGCAGAAAAACAGAAAAATGCAGGAAATAAAAAAAACCAAACACAAAAACTTACTGCAGAGCAAAAATAAAGTAAAAATAAAAACCATTGGCATTATTTTTCTTGCTAGCCACTTATATGATTTTTGCATTGCATGCAAAAACGAACATCATACATATGCGGCTAAAAGTGCCGGAAAGTATGCAATAAAAATATATTTTACTTATGTAGCACAAGCACATAAAGTGTGGCCAGTTTTTGTCTGCTTCGATTTGCATGGATTTTGCAGGCAGGCGCGCATGCCAAATAAGCGAAATGCAGCCACTTTGCCGATATGTTGACCCATTTAAGTTTACCTGCTTTGCAGTAAGAGTGTGCAGGATTATCACTCCTTTTGATAGATATTCGATTGCACATATATTGACTTGAATTTAAATTTCAACTTTTCATTTATTTTTAAAACTAAAATATGTTCTTAAGTATTTTTAATGAATTTAGCAGAAGACAGGAATTGACTGGTAGATTTGCCTCCTAGGACACGTGTTCAAGATCGAGTAGCGTAAGGAAACACAAACGCAGAGTATAGCAATAAAGGAGTATTGTGGTAATATAAGCAAACGTGGGCAGAATTTATGAAGGATTATCCGTTCGTGATATCAAACTACCCAATCACACAATTACATAAGCGAGCCAAATTGACCAATCAAAGTCGTATTTTGTATCAAATTATTATTGGCTTGTGCATGTATTCGCGGCTACTTTAAAAATATTATTGCTTATGAATAATTTGATATACTACTTTTGTGCATTAAAGTTTCATTTATAATTAACATTTGCGCACAAAAGAAAATTCGCCATTTCTCAAGTATTAAGCATTGATTAGTGACAAATCAATTTTAGTTGTCCTAAACTGCATATGACATATTTTGCCGCTGACATAACACACACATCTATATATATTTGTGCTGGCAACAATTTGTCGTTGTGCTAATAAGCAGAAGCCGAAGCAGCAGCAGCAGAACTACATGAATTTGACATTAATGTCGTTTCATTGACATGCGATGTTGTCTGTTGGTATAAACATGATTTATGTAACATATAATATGCGTTAATAACATGAGCAGCTAATAAGACGATAATTAATGTGCTTTAAGCGCATTTGTGTGGCATATGTGCCTGCCAAAAGCCCCCCAACGACATACACTTAAAGCTTTAAGCATACAAACGCATATTACTTATTTAAGCTTATTAAATAAAAGCAAATATATATTAAAAAGAAAAAGAAAATGCACAGGTTTTTTTTTTCTTTTTTTTTTATTACTTAAACCTGTATCAAGAAATATTTTACTTGAGTGCTGATTTGTAATAAACTGTGCATGAAATTATTTCCACATTTTCGAAATAATCTTCACAAAAAAAAAAAAAAAAAAAATATTTTGATTCCCTGGCGTATGCTTTTGCTCGACTGACATTTATTATAAAGCTATGCGGCGGCCTTATGCGTTTTGACAGGTTCAAGTGAAATCGTATACATTTGAGCCTGCTGTTGCACAGCCAAAAAAAAATATATATATATTTCAAGATAAAACAATATAAAAAACAAAAATAAAAAAAAAAACACGTAAAAAACTGTTAAAAAAAAGAAAGCCTCAAAATTTCCTTCCCATGACAGTTGAAAACTTTTCTCATTAGAAATTAACACTGTTATCTGTATGTCTGTCTGTCGGCCTATATGCATGAGCATACGCGTGAGCGGCGCAGACAGCGTTAATGCGACAGGAAAGCGACGTAAAGTGGCAAGGATATGTACAACTGAAGGTTATAAACATAACACAGCATAAGGTTGGTAATTACGTACTGGCAGGCATTATTTGGTTTTTGCTTTTTGCCTTTCCTTTTTTTTCCGTTTTTGTTGTTGCTTTTTGTGCTTTTTGTTGTTGTTTTGTATTTATTTATTTATGCGCATGTTAAAACTAATTAATATGTTTTACTTATGTTAAGCGTAAAAACGTTCACGCTCGTGCAGGTATTTATATAAGATAAAAAAAAAAACATTAAAAAAATAAAACAAGATATGCAGATACATCACATAACATAACATAACATTACATGCTTATATGCATGCTCTGCTCAGCTACCCAGGCAATCCATAACGGCCTAACTACCCCACTTTTGCATGCCAAAAGAATTTCATATTAATTATGCCAAAACTTTGTTCTGCTGCTTACTAAAATATTCTTTATATTCCTTTTCATGCGACAGCGATTATAATCCTACAAAATCCTTGCAATTCCTTATTAAATTTGTTGTGAACAAAGCAAAGAAAAAACAAAAAAAAAAAAAACGAAACAAAGACAAGAATAAAAAAAAAAATAAGTAAAAAATTATATGGAATAAAATACATATAAATATATGTATGCATATATATATATATATATAAATAAAACAATGTAAAAGAAAGCAAAAAAGAAAACATTTCTATGTGCGTGCGGTAGCACATAATTAAAAACGAAAAACAAAAAGTTTGTATTTTTTTTTCGCTTTTTGTTTATTTGTGGTTTATGTTTGGGTAAAATTAATTTAATGTGGGGCTGCTTTTCAAGCAGCATAAGCGGCTTTTTATTGTGTCCTTGAGTAAGTCTTTTGGGTTAAGGCTTAGCTGAAATTCACAACATTACCTCGTCAACCGCATACCTGAAATCTAGCAAGTAAACAGCAGCGCATGTACACACACACACACACACATACATACATACACGCAATCAAGTCTTGTAAACCAAGCATTACTGTGGCGCCACGCAAATAAGTTTGCTTTTATAAAACTTTTCAAGTACCGACATACCGACTCAGACTCATGCATTCACAGACAAAAAAAAATATGTATATATATTATAGTTCCGCTATAATTGGCAATCAAGTAAGAAAAGCAAAAGATTTTTGTGTAGCTGTGGTTCTGTTACTGTTTTTGTTAATGTTGCTAATAGCACATTTAATGAACAGCTTCGCAAAGTTTTCGCAAAATAGCAGCTGCACAAATGTGCGAGTTATGCAAACATCATCATTAACTTAAGTGCTACAATTACAGTGAAACAACTCAGTAACGGTACATACTACATTTCGCCTTCTTACAACGTGAAAATCTACAAGATCTATATAAACTGCATATATATGTATATGTTCTCTGCTAAACTTATATGCCATATTTATATATATATAACCAATGAACAATGGCTGGATTAGCCCAGCCAGAGATTGAAATGCTTTAGCTTTTTGAGTAGAGCCAATCTCATGCCGCTGAAAGGTTATTAGACTGGCACTGAACTCATTTATAATGACCTTTGCAGTAGCTGCCATGTTGCAACAGAGCAGACAGCCAAGCAGGCTCTCTGTCTCGCTCTCTCTTTCTCTGTACTAGATCTTTGTGGCAGTTGAGTTTGCTATAAGCTGGAGTACTGCGCATAAGAACTTACAAAAGCTCTGCGACTGTGTTACCTTGCGTATACTCGTTAAGTAATTGATAATGATGATGTTGCTTATAATAAACAAATACTTTGCAATGGTTTGCTTTTAATTGGCTACTTATAGCACACATACATGCACACAAACACGCCACACACAAGCAACAAAATTGTCTATTTCGCTGTTAATTTGCAGCATAAAAAGCAAACGTTTATAATTGCCAATTCAGTTTGAGCGACTTTTGTGCTAATGAACACATTTTTTACAATGCAACTCCAACGCCAAGCGTAATAAAAACGAAGACATTTTCACGCGCGCGTCAATTTGTTGCCAGCTATCAAACTTTAAGTTGCGTAAATTGTATCTATTGAGGCGCACATAGCGACTTCATAAAACCGAAATTCATGTCAACTTTTAAGCAAATAAATCTGCGAGAATAACTCAATAAGTTCTTGGTAAAACATAGTATTGCACATTATTATTATTTTTTTGGGTTAAATTATTTTTATTGCTTTCAAACAGCTAAAAAACAAAACAAGCATTATACATTAAAGTCCACTTTGTCTAAAGTATACTGACAGCACATTAAAAGCATTTACTGTTGCATTTTTGAAACTTATTAAACAGCCCTCGTCACAAAAATTGAGAACTGACTGATTGTCTTATGGTAGGCTGCCAGTGAAAGTCCTAAGCACTTGCATTGTCGACGCATGGACTGCTGTGCTGTTACTTTAACTGACAGCTTAAATGTCAGCAGATAAAATATTATAATGCAATAATTGTTAAGTAAAAATAATTAAATAAATTCTCGTACTGGGCAAGTGCAAATTAAATTCAAAATTATTTTCAAAATGCCAACAATTCTGCTGTGTGCATGCGTGCATGTGTGCGGGTGACTCATTGTGTGTAGGCTGTACGGGTGCTTTGGGTTGGGTGGTGTGGCTGATGGCGGTTTGCATGCTTGCATGCATGACCGTCTATTATTCCGTACACATAATTTGTGGCCGTTCATGTAACATGTTAAGCTGACAATTTCAATTAATTTTGATACATAGCAGATGTGGTGCAACACCAATGCCGCCAACAACAACAACAACAACACCAACAACATCAATGCCAATGTCAGAGCAAGCGACGAGTTGTACTTTTGATAAAATATCAACTAACTGTCTTGGCCACGTTTGCGATGAAGCCATGTGTGCATATACATACATGAACATGAACATGCACGCACGGCGTCCAAGCAAACGCATTTGTTGGCATAATCACAAACATGACATGATTTCAGTTACTAAATAATTTACACACAGCTTGGGACAACCAGACGACAGACAACACACAGAAGGCCATGCTGCCAAGTGTTTAATACGACGGTTTTTGGATATTAATGCAACGTAACCATTTTAACATATTAAGGCAGGCAGCCAGGCAAGCAGCCAGCTAACATAAACATGCAGTAAAATAGACGCAGCAATGCATAAAATCCATAACAGTCAAGTGGCAGGCAAGTGTGCATAAGTGAGTGTAAGTCAGCAGCAGCAGCAGCAGCAGCAGCAGGCTGCGCTGTGACATACCATGCCTTGCCATGCCGTGTCGTGTTGTGTCATACCGTGCCATGCCTTGCTGAGCCGTGTTGTGTTGCTTGCCAAACCCAGCTCAGCTGTTATTATTATCGCATCTCATATGCGGCATACACACAATACACACTCACACACACGCACACACACACACTCACATACTCACACACGCGAGCACACTATGCATGAGTGAGTATACAATAAATGGACTACACCGCATGGAAAATGATGCAAAAGTGATTTATTGCAGCAATTGCTGCAACAAGAAGCACTAGAAGCTGTTCGCCGTCAGCGGGAGCGGCGTAGACGGCAGCGGCTACGGTGTGGGTGGGTATTAGTGTTTAAGCTGCGGCGACGACGTACGTTCGTCCACGTTGGCGGTTGCCTCTGCAATTTGCGCCGCATTGAATTATACAATTGACTATACAAAATGACGTGGGTGTGAGCTTGTTTTGGTTCGGTCTTCTGCTCGGTTTACGGTCAATTTAAACCGAAAGGTATAATCAATTATTGATTAAGTGCTGCCACATGCCGCCGATTTTAATGGTGTTGACGACAATGGCAACGCCAGAGGCAGAGGCAACAGCAAAAGCAACAATGTCTCAACATCCGCGTGTGTATGCGTTATGCAACGTTGTTATACTTGTGGCTGATAAGTTTAATCTGCATAATTCAACCCATTGTAAGTAAAACTTGACTATATTGTGAGTAAATGTACTGTACACTAATTACTTTGTTTACATACTGCAGAAATCTTTCTTTTGTTTCTGCTTCTTTGCTTTCTCTCAACTCTTGCAGTTACATGTGCTGCATGTGCTAATTTTATATGCAAATCACTAGGAAATCCTGCCCTTTGTCACACTTTTGAGAGTTTTGCATGCGAATCTTTGCTCCTGAATTTGTTGCCAGCAATTAATGATGGCACAGCTTCTGTACAGTAAACGTCATCTGCTCTGGGTGGGTATTGCTCTTTTGGGTATTACATTTGATAAAATTGGGAGAAAAAACAATTATAGCGATTTTTCTACTAATTAATATATTTCATTAAATTCATGACTGCATATAAATATTTCATGAGCCACCTCTGTTCTGTTCTGAGAACTAATTTTTAAATCTGCTTCGTTTAATATGCAATAAACACAAAGCAACTAAAAACCTTAATGGATTACTTGGTAGACTCGTAAGTTTGCACAAATGTCGTAATATGAGAATTTTATTTTATAAAAATATTTTTTTAAATATTTTGTTTTTTCTATAAATGCATATATAATATCATATGTTGGTTACATACCTTTGATGTTAAACGCAAAACACAAAATGCAAATTCTTTAAATTTTTTAGTTAAATGCATTTGTAAAATGTGTGAAATGAACTTCAAACACAAATAGGTCGAGTATCATTCAATATGCATAAAATATATTTACCTAATATACAATAGATTGAATTAGGCATACTTCAATTATTTTACAATATTCAATTTACGCACATTTTCATAAAGGCTGCCTAGGAATTTCCGCAATGCATTCGTATAATTTGTACAAAAATTTATTAAAAGCATTTTGCACTTGAGCACGTTTTGCCAAACCCAAACAAAATAGGACAAAAAACAAAAAAAAAATAAATAATAAACATATAAAATAAAAATAGCCACAAAAAACCAACTTAATACACACTGCCAAACTTTACTTTTGTAAATTTATGAAAATTGCATATTTTGAAGCATAGCAAACATGGCTAAGATAACCTGGCATATATACATTCAATATACGAATATGCAAGCATTATATGTATAATACTTTATAAAATTTCGTTAGCAAACAATTGTTGTAAAGTTACATGACAATAAAATATAGCACATGCTGCTTTAAAGCGAGCATTTATATTTTGTTTGCATGCTTAAGCATTTTCAAAAGCAATCAACATACTATAAACAACAATAACAAAAAGCTTTTAACTTGACTAACATCAATATGGTTTATAGGCAAAAAAAAAAAAACTAAAATAAGAAAAAAAATATTTGTATAATACATTTCAATGCAATGCAATTGCAAAAGTGTGAGCTGCCACACACATACGCACGCACGCTAGCAAGCAGAAAAGCACGCACGCAGATATCGTCAAACATATTTACTCCTCTTAAGCATCATGCCACGAAAAATCAACAGACGGCAGCTACAACATGTTGTCACCCTACAGCTGCTACAGATTTTTGCTTACGCTTGCATAAAACGCAAGGACATGCAGCTGCCACTTAACATCTTCTTCTATGCACACAGGCGTAACGCTGTAGCACTATTTTAAGCTTGTGCTTCAACGTTCATATTTATGTGTGCACTCGGCATTTGGCGTTTGACAAACAACCGACACAAATTTCAAAATTTGAGTTTGGAGGTTGAGGTAAATAAAATATGAATGTTGCACAGAGCAGTCAGTTTTAAACAGCTGTTTGGATAATTGCAAATAATCAGAGCAAACATAGTTCAGAGCTGCAACTAACAACAAATTGCTGATTGATGTAAAAATTATAGTATGTGGTTTTGACATTGCTGCTGCATATTTCTAGAATGTCACTTTATGCAGCAACAAAATATACCACATGCCAAAATCATGTTTTGCTAGTAAACACTGTCTCAGACAGGCTATAGGAATTTTGAACTAATCAAACAGCTGACAATTCTGTAGCTTTGGTTGCGAAATATGCGAAACGCTAAAAACTGACTTAGGATAAAGCATAACATTTCATAAGCATGTTAGATGACATTTCGTCTTAGTGACTACTGCTGTTGCGGCTGCTGCTACTTGTCTTATTGCACACTACAGCAAACTTAGCCAGACTAAAACGTTGCTATATACATATATGCAATAACAATAACAACAACAGCCAGTGTACAAAAGCATTTTCGTAGCTTGACAAGGAAAATCATGCCATGAATGCTTAACATAACAACGGCATACAAACACAATGCGTATCTGTCTGTCTGTATGTCTGTTTGTCTATCTATCAGTCAGTCTTACTGTCGGCAGCTTGTTGCAGCAGCAGCAGCAGCACCAGCAATAACAGCAACAGCTTGAAAAATGATACATTAAATGCAATGAAGCTGAGCGCATCAGCATTGTTAACGTTGACAGTTGGCATAAAAAAAATATACAAAAAAAAAAAAAAAGGCAAGTACCCACAAATACAATGCAAATAGTCGCATTTCTCGACGTCACCGTACTATTGTAATAAAATCTATAAGCACGCAAGTGTGTTTTGAGCTATTGTGCGGTAGTTCAACGTAACAGTCGTGTAGTTTCCGCAAAGCTAATGCAAAAGAACAAATTCAATATTGAAAAAAAAATTTACAATAAAAAAAAAAAAAATAAATGAAAACAAGAAACAATTTAATGTACAAAAAAAGGGAAATGAAAAAATAAATAGAAAGAAAAATACTAATAAGCAGGCAATAAAAAAAGCACTTGACGCATGACTGCACACATGAAAAATCAAAGGCTAACAGCAAGGCACACACAAAAATAAAATGTAACAAAAAAAATAATAATAATAAAAATGAAAAACAAAAACAACAAGCAGCAGAGTGAAACCAAAAGCGAATCGACGCGTTGCAGCAGGCATTACAAAGCCAAAAGCTTTCCTTTTTTTTTTTAGTTTCTGCGCAAGCAATGGCTGCTCTTGTAGCTATAGCAGCCATTGTTTAAATCAAGCAATCAGCAAACCAACGAACCAACGAAGCAGCAAGCCGGCAGCAGCAGCACTTTGGTTTTGCTTTATTTACCCTGGCGGTCGGTTGCTTACTTGCTTTACTTGCCTTGCTGCAATTAAAGTTCAAAGTGAAAATTTAACGTAGCAGCTAAAAAGCACAACAATGCAGGCGTCATCAGCATGTTTTTGTATAAATAAAAACAAAAACTAAAAACCCATTGCAATGCAAAAGCCTTACAAATAGCCATGGGCCATAGCCAGCTTAGGTCATGCTGCGTATACGTAATGCATAGACATTTACATTAAACAGCAGCAGCACACTGCGTATGGGTAATATTTCAACATAAATATTATTTAGCCGCATGCATGTCAAAATTTCGCCTATATTTTATTTAACACAAGAGGAAACCAATCCCCCTCCCTCCCTCTCTCACTCTTTGTCAACACAGATATTTGAGTTTAGTATGCCAGCAAACGCCTTTGCACGTTAACTTTGCGATAAAAAGAGAGAAAGAGAAACAGAGAAAGCAAAAAAATAAACCTCAAACAAAGTGGCAGGGCAACTTTTTCGCATCATGCGATTGATGTTGTGTACTCTATTATGCCAATTCGCTATGGTCTATCGATCAAGCAGCATCTTTAATAAACTTGAAATGGCCGCTGGCCCACGTGGCTGTGTTATATGAACAAACTAGGCAAATTGTGAGGCATGCGCCAGCAGTGCTCGCTAATTAAGAGTAAGTGGCGGCGCGTATGAAACGCATTGAGCCGATGGGCCCTAACGCAAAAAAAGAAAAAAAAAAATAAAACAAACCTGGCGCTGACATGAAAACTGCAAGCCTCTAGGCTCTAGAAGCGATATCAGAACCCACAACATGGCACAGTTAAGCACATGTCTGTGCACAATTCATAGACGCAGCAGTTGAGTGCTTCAGCTTAAGTTAGCTTAGCTTACACAATGCAGAGCAGAGACTTAATGAGCGGGCTATGCTCTTAAAAAGCGCGTCTACTTAAAATCTTAGTGCGATTATATGATTATATTCAAGCAATTAATAGATATATTCTATTTTAATTATAATGTTGTTCAAGCATTAAATAATAATGCTATAATAAACAATCAAAAACAAAAACAAAAAAAAAAAAAAAAATATAAAAGCCGAGCAAACGGCTTAACAGCAGCGCAGCAATGTGCAAATGCTGTTGCTATTAAGTGTGAAATTAATTTGCCATTTATTTTCTCTTACAAAAATGCGCAACAAAAATGCGCGCTATGCGTCTGCTTAATAAAAACAAAGTTGGCGTTTTTGCGCTGCAGCTTGCTAAGTTGCCATTTAAAACTCAACATTTTTGTGTTGCTGCTTTTTTTTCCCCCGTTTTTCATTTTGCATTGTACTCTCGTTTGCTTGTTTTTGATTTTTTTTTTTTTGTTTTTTGCTTGCTGCTGCCTGCGTTGGCCACTTAGTGTGCATTGAGTTGGCAAATCGTTTTGCTTTTTGTTGTAATTATTATTGTTGCTGTTATTTTTTCTTTTCTTATTATTGTTGTTGTCGTTGTTTTTGTAGCTCTTATTGTAGCTCAGGCAGCACACTTTGCGCGCATAGTTCCTCAGCTAATATAGCATAGGATTTTGCGCTGTCACTCAAGTAATTCGTGTCCCTTGTTATGTTGCACACAATTGCCAAACTGCCACACTGCCACACTGTTGCGTTTAGCGTTGTGTCACTGTCAAGCCAAGCACGTCACGCGGCATGTCAAGGAGACTTTATGTGTGTGTTAAATTTCGCAGCAATTCGTTTTTGCAATGAAAAATTAAACGGCAGCATGGCACAAAAGTCATGCAGTCTTAATAAACCATGTGCAGGACACTGAAATTGCCACATTTTTTGGTTTTGCTTCAATTTTTGTTTTCGTTTCCACTCTTGTTTGTGAATTTGTATTTTAGCAGCGCATAATTACCTGCAAGTAAAAGAGAAAAATATGCTGTTAGAGCTGTTTATTTTCAAAATTCAAGCAGTAACAAAGTTTCAAAGTAAGGTTAAATTAAATGCTAAATTGCAGTTCGCTATGCAAGTGAGTGCAGCTGCAGCACACAATATGCCAAATGTTCGGTGTGCAATTGATTGCTATGCCTCATGCATAAACAGCAGTTCAATTGTGTACATGTTCGCAATGCACACAGCACAACTCAAAGCAGGAATTTCAGTTCAGCAACTGTTTGCAGTTTCGTTTATACCAAATTTCCGCTTGACCTGCTGCTGCTAAATGCTGCAGTTGCTGTTGCTGGTGCTACTGCTGCTGCTGTGGCTGTTCCTGCCGTAGCTACTGCTATTGCAGTGAATTCAATGCAGGTCAAAACTTTCATTAACCCAAGTGTCAAACTTCAAGTATGAGCTTCAATCATAAACTATAAAATTGTAGGCTCTTTTTAATGTCATCTCTTTCTTTCTCTCTCTCTCTCTCTCTGTCACACACACAAAATTATTGTGGTGTGTGGTACTTTGTCGACTGCAACTGCAACTGCTTGCATATGCACTGGCCACAGGCAATACACAGCATTACTACAAAAAGCAACAGAAATTTGCTGAGGTAGCAATATGAGTGCCAAGTCTTTTTTTTTTTTTTTTTGTTTTCAAATTTGTTTTTGCACGTGCACGGAATATGCATAACACAAAACAATGCAATAACTACGTGCATGCAATAACAGCAGGAGAAGGTAGACAAGGACCAGCAGCAGCATTGTTTTTATATGCAGCAGAGTTTCAGTTTGAAAATGAAGCCGTTAGGCAATTTTGCATATTTCATTGCACTTGTGTGTTGCCTACATTTAGGCTAGAATCATACACACGCATACACGCTAGCAGCAAGCAACCAATAAGAAACAATTGTCTAACCATATGAGTGTTGTTTGTTAACGAGTTAGTCCAGTGCTATTGCCTAAGTGAGCAAGCTTGCACATAATTAATAAACACACGCACACATACACACACTTCTATATGTATGCACATATTTGCTCTTAAGAAATTAACAATAAGTAAGCGGGAAATACAATTTTTTTCCTTTTTTTTTTTGTAATTTAGTGAGTGAAGTGAGCCAAGTAAATAAGCGCTAATAGCTTTAACTTTAAAGCCAAGCTAATGCCTTACTATACAATTGCGATACAAAGGCTATTGGCCAGGTCAAAAACGTGCAACATATACAACAAAAAGAAAAGAAAAAAATAAAAAAAAAAAAAACACACACACACACACAAGCCACAAACAACAACAAGCTATACCAACAGCAAATACAACATGTAACGATTATTTAATGGCAGTGTGGCGCGCACATTTTCTGTGTCTGTGACCAAAGTGTAGCAAACAAACCGGAAGTAAAACAACAACAACAAACCAGAAAGAAAAAAAAGCAAAAATAAACAAAAAAGCAAACAGCGTCAAAAAGCACAAAATAAGTGAAATACCACCAGCAGCAGCAGGCAGAGCAGGAGCAGTACCAAAAGCAGGTGGGGCAGGAGCAGAAACGTAATGCGCTGCACTCTTGTATACAGTACAGTAAAGTTCGTGCAGATGGTCAAATAAATAAACACAAATACATTTATTGACTTTCCGACCGAAAAGTTTGCTTGCACAATGGCGGCATGGCGAAAAATACACATAGCAGACAGAGACTGCGAAAAATTTATAGCATTGACATAGTGTCAGAAAGAGAGAAAGAGAGAGAGAGAGAGCAATAGTAAAGCATAGCTATACACATACAGTGTGTATGTGTGTGTGTGTCTGTGTGTGGGTATGCGTGTGCGTCTGCGTATGTGTATGATTGAATGAAAATCTTTTTTAAGTATAAACATTTTAAATGTGTTACACGCTTGGATTTATTTATTTTTATATTTTATATTTATTTTACATTTGTTTATTTTTATTTATTTTTGATTTATTTTGCTGTATATGCGCTGCTTATTCTATGCGGCATTATGTTTGTGCTGTTAATTAAATTACATTTTAAATAAAACCATAAACGAATTTGCCTGCAGCCACTGTACATATTTAAATGCGATTAATGTTGACTTAAGGCAGCAGCTGCGTGTCTGCACACGTGTGTGTACTTTAATGCATAAGCAAAGAAATTATTACACCATGTTTGTGTTTTAAATTTCTGTTTTAATTTTTTAATACTCTTATTTTATTTTTTTATTTATTTAAATTTTATTTTTTTTTGGTTGCGACTTTAAGCAAATAAAGTAGGAATATATAAATGCATGTATTTTAATTGCTACGCGTAGCAAAGAAAGCACAAAAACATACTTTATTATGCAAGCACATGCCATTCACATGCGTTATCCCACTGTGCATAAAAAAGGAACTCAAAAAGGAAAAGAAATGAATAAAAATAAAATAAAAAAAAACATAAATAAATAAATATGCAGATACGCAGAAATTCGTACAAGTCCACCACATGCACCCAAGCACCCAAGTGACCATGCGACCGAGGGACCGAGCGTCCATGCGACCGTCTATAGGTGCAGCCATTGTCCATTTCGATAAGTTCTCAAACAGATAATCAAAGTGAATGCGAGTGCGCACACAGTTCGTTGGGTAAATATTTCGATTTTTAATGGCATATGAAAATGGGAAAAACTTGTATATACATGCATGCACTGAATGCGGCACACGTGCACAACAATTTTGATTATCCAGCATGATATTGAAATTGTATACGCTACAGCAAGGCCCCACATTTTTAGTAATTTTGTGCCCCCCCTTTTTTTTTTTGTGTTCTTTTTTTTTCTTGTTAGGCAAAAAGATTTCAATTTCTCAGTTTGGTTCAAAAGTTGTAAAATTTTAACAGAATGATACATGTTCATATAAGTTTAATGCAATGCAGTCAAGTTTGTGCAACTGAACAAAATTAATTTAAATATACACGATTTAGAAGATACCATTTGTCTCAAATGACATAATGCGAAATGCTTAACGCCAAAAAATAGATATAAAAAAAAATATTCTTTGCCTATAAAAACACATTAATCGAAAACAATGAAATATCAATCGAAAAAATAAAAACCTTTAACGACTTAAATTCGTAAGAAAAACTTTTGCAAGAAGGATTTTTATACTAGCCAAGATTCACACAATAATTTGAAATTTATAAAAATAAACAACACAAATCGCAAAACAGCAGCCTCAAATAAATAAATTTAGTAACTTGATTACTCATGTTTAAAATAACACAACAAAATCACACAATATCAATAGTAAATTGCATGCATATAAACAAAGACACATGCATGTGTACCAGCAGCAGCAGCATTTCCTTTAGCATTTCATCTTTTAGCGTTTTCAATATCGTTTGTTTTTCTGTTTCCGTTTGATAAATGTGTATTTCACACGTTTGCTCGTTTGTGGTTATGCACCTTGAAATAATGGTCAAACTAGTTAAGCTGACAATAAACAAAAGAACCAAACCAAAAATAGAAACAAAACAAAACAAAAAAAAAAACAC
The DNA here is from genome assembly GCA_037044495.1 of Stegana nigrithorax. Lineage (NCBI taxonomy): Eukaryota > Metazoa > Arthropoda > Insecta > Diptera > Drosophilidae > Stegana > Stegana nigrithorax. Next base: position 16,262 of record JBAMBQ010002985.1, on the reverse strand, counting down.
AAAAAACAGAAGAAACCAAAAACCGAAGTAAATTTACAGACTGAACACATGCAAAAGTAACTAGAAAAGCAGCACTCACACACAGCAGGACCTCAAAGCAGCATTATCGTTTGTGTGTGTGTGTAAGTAGGCATACAGTGAAGCATTGTATGGTATTGTATTGTATGCTCAGTCTCGCCAGCATAAATCAATTTTAATTGCTCACAAATGCTGCCAAGGAATTTGTGTTAAAGAAGCCAATGCTGGTTCCTTGTTTTAGTGGTTGATTTGGGGCATATTTGCCTTAACGAGCATTGTCTGATTGCGTGCGTGCGTGAGCGAGTGAGTGCGTGCGTGCCTGGCTGCTTGCTTGCTTGCCAGTTTGTATACGTGCATGCATGCATGCGTGTGTACGTGTGCGTGCGTGAGCGCATGCATGTATATCGAACTCGGTTTCAGTTTCAAACAAGTAACTTAATGAAATAAATATTAATAATTATAATTGCTTAACCGCATTTAATTTAAGCATTTAAATGATTTGCTTTCAAATTCAAATCAGTTACATTGCACATGTTTAGCTCCGTACTTTGTTCTAGAGGTGTGCGCTTTGTTTTTGTAATTATGCATGTGTTCATTGCTAATATTTTGACAATTCAATTTTTGGTTCATCCATGCAGTACATATCCCATATTTCCCACGTACATACGTACACACATATGATAATCATTAATTTTATGAATTTATGCAATTTGAAAATCAATTATTTATTAATTTAGTGTTAAGCTTCTTAAATAATTCATGCAAATATATTCAACAGGCAGTATCGCTCACGCACGACTGCTTAACGACAAAAGCAAATCGAATGGAAATTTGCCAAGTGAAATTGCATAAATTTAGTAAAAGCCGCTAAGTTTTGGCTGGCAACAGCAAAGTTTACATAATAATTACTTTTCACCACAAGTGTACAGCCACAAACAAATTAAAATTGCGAGAAGGGACTGTAGGCACGACCTTAGCAAGACAAAACCACAGACGACTAATGTGATCGGTCTTAGCCTTGGATTTGAGAAGGCAAATGATTTTGACAAATCCATTGAAACATACACACGTTGCGCTCAAAAGCTTTCTTTTGTCCAGATTTTCACTTGGTGTCATTCTGTGAATTTTATTAATCAATTCAGACTTGGTCAACTCATTTGCGTCTAAGCTGTTCGAAGTCTTCCCAGAGCATTATCTGTTAGACAGACATTCGTAAACTGCACGAAGCTTAAGTGCGGTTTGGCAACTAATACATAATGCTAATTGAGCTGTGAGCAGTTTCTTACAGCCAATTAACTTGCCTAATAGAACTCAATCAAATTGAAGTGTCAGCAAGCACAAGAAATGTGCTAGGCGCACATGCATGCAAAAGCAAATGCCAAAATACATGAGAAGCAAACTGCCGCTGTGTCTTACAACTATTTTATTTTTTAAAAGCAACACTGCGCTCATAAATAAATTAAACAATGCAATATCCATTAAATAAACAAGTATAAAAACTAAAAATAAGGACCAAAGCAAGTAAGCAAAGTCAAAACAAAACAAAAAACAATAATGTTCACATGTTTTATAAGAAAACAGGTCAATTGCTGACGCGAGTGCCACAAAAATGCACATTAACGTGATGTATATGGCCGAGTGCAAACCTAATGACAATCTAAGCATTATTTCAAAGTCGTGTAAGTAGAATAAAAAGTAGGAAGCAAAAAGTAAAAGCATACATATATACATATTTATAAAGCAGTAGCAAAAAAAAAGTCGTCTCTGCGCTTCTACTTGCCACAATCTCAGCTTAAAATGTAATTTAAAGTAACAAACAACTGACAAATAAGCACGTCACATGCACACTACATGTGTGTGCACAATGGCAAAAGCCAAGAAATTCTTTGAAATATCACAAAACAAGCGCACGTTGTTGCACACTACCTCACCCCCTTCACCGTCCCCTTCTCGACCGCCATGCCTTTGGTCGACATTAGACACACGCCTGTAAGTCCTGACACTGCTACTGCTGCTGCTGCTGCTGTTACTCGTTGCGGTCACTTGCAGTGTACGCTTAAAATGGCTTTTGTGGTTTTTACTGCTCGGACTTGCACACGACGAGTTATGACTTATTGCGCATTTGTTACTCTTTTAGTCCCTCTTCCAACCTTCACAGACATTTTTTTTGCGTTATTTCCTTTGGTATTTTTCACATTGCCATACTTGTCGTGCGCACATTCTTCGTTGTCGACATAATAATAATGAGTTGTTCGCTTTAACTGCTGTTTTGTACACACTGAGTTATTATAAAACTTTTTAATTATGAGGTTGTCGCGCTTTATTGCATTATATTATCGTTAAAATTTTCATTTATTTTATTTTATTTTTTTCTCCGCACATTCTATTTTTTTAAGCAGCTTTGTGACATGACATGCTCTGACAGTGCGTATAAGCAATGCTAATATGCAACCATAAAATTGTGCATACGCCGTGTAGCCGTACACAGGCAGCTCATATTAAAATTTATGAAAAATATACATTAGCACAGCCAATTTATTGACTTTTGTTTTTTTTTTTTTTATTATTATTTTTTTTATTGCGCATCGATAACTCAAATGCCATTCAACAGGTCTCCGTTGCAAACTGCTGCCACTGGCAATAGCGTGCGCATAAAAGCCGTGCGTGCATGCGGATATGTGTGTAAGTGTGTGTATATATATGTGTGTGATTACGATAAAGGCGCCAAAGCATTTATAAATCAAAGTTACTTTTGGGCATGTGCGTAATACACGTCATGGGTTTTTCTTTTTTTCCTTTTGGTTTTTTTTTTTGTATTTTTTCTTCTTCTTTACAATCCAAGGTAGTGCTGCAATAAATTTGTAACACCACTAATGGGCCACTGGCGTGCAACATTATTGATTTATTTTTACAAATTATTGATACTGGCGGCTAGAGCGTTTTCATACGCTGTAGCTTGAAGTGCTAGAGTAAAATGTTGCAGCGAGAAAATGCTCTAAAAATAAACCAAAAAATAGCAGTTAGGACAGCATAGTAATAAAAAAGCAGCAAAGCAATTACTTTAACTGCTACTTGCCTTCATATGTTTCTGCTGTAGCTGCTTAAAAAGTTTGGCACACATGCAGTTGACTTCTACAGCAAAAATATACCTTCATAAACCGCAAACATGAGAAGCAAAAACAAAAAAAGAAAAATATACTTGGCACAGCGAACCTAAGTCGACTTATTTTAATTTTATAACAACTTTTAAAACGCAATTAACATTTCTGTTTTTAGCTGACTGAAAATTAAAAAACAAAACAAAAAAAAAAAACACACACACATAGTAAGTATAAAATGTATTTGCTAAGTGTCATTATAGCATAATTTGTTGCTGCTGCTGTTGTTATTGTGGTGGCAGTGTCCAACTAATCATAAAAGTTGTTATAATTGCAAACACCACGAAGCGTCAACTGCCAAAGCTGTGCGCAAAGTATAGCAGTTGAGCTCTGCAGTGTTAAATAACAAGTGTGAAAGTTTATTTCTCGTGTTCGCTTTAATTTTATTTTTCATTTTTGTTTTACTTTCACTTCTACTCGCTTAAAAAAGGCAGAATACGAAAATAGAACTAATGATTAATTTTACAATTAAGTGCATAGGTCATAATTGTGCGAAATTTCTGCTAGTTTCTGAGTAACAATTTTAAATAAAGCGCAAAATTTCAATTTAATTAACAAAGTTTAGCATAAGTAAAGCAAAAGTTTAGCTGCACAACGTTTTCGTACTGAAATGTGTCGAGACGCAAGTCTAAAGAGGCAAATCATTTGCACTGCTAACGACAGCAAATTAATGCAACAACGTAATTAGTGGAAAGCTAGGTTATATTTAACATAAACAGTGTCGGAAAAAGCTGAACAACATGAATGCTTTTATTCACACAAGAAAGCAAATATAAAAAACAATTTTCATATAAGTTTTGCATTATTTTAGTAGCAATGTTATGCAGTAATAAAAAAATATTTACGAAATTTGTTTTTTTTTTACACATTAACAAAATAATGATGCAATTTAATACGATATATTCAAAAATAATATATTTGATTACAATAAAAAAAATGTGTGAATATGCTATTGTTAGACTACATTAAATACATTAATTATTATACTGAAATTTAAAAAATAATAAAATGTTATAAAAAATATTTATAATGAGAATATCAACAGGAGAGTATAAAGTTAATTCAGAATCAAAAAAAAAACTTAAAAAAGAAAACACAATAATTAAAACATATAAAAAAAAGCAATTTGAAAATAAAATTCATATATAAAAAATAAAAGAAAATATAGAAAGGAAAAAAATAAATCAAGAAAATAATATTCTCAAAAACAAAAAAAAATTACTTGTTTAAGAAATTTAGTTTCTGTATTTAATTATATTTTTAAATCAAATACACTGCACTGCAGAGCAAGCTAACCTATGTTATAAAAGAGAAGAAGAAACATAAACAAACACGCAACTTATTTGTAAGTTTACTTGAACAATGTTTGAAGCTAAATTTGCATTATAACCTAGAGAATGTTCTCTTAAAATATAATGTATAAAAGAAAGTTAACCCGATTTACGTCTAAAAGTCCTAATTGCGCTTGCACTGAAGTCTACACATTTACAGTGTAAGAAAAGTTACAGTTAACAAGTTGAGGGGCAAAGTCACTTCGGTCACAGTAAACTACAGTTAAATGAAACACAAAAAATTTCAAGTGCTTGCATTAAACGGAATTGAAGTTGTCATAACAAAGGATACTCATGCACTATGACAAAAGCTATGCCATGAACATTTCAGCGTCTGTTGGCAGACATCAGTTTAATGTAGCCATTACATTAGCAGGATCAACGCGCAATAGTGGCAATAACTGCGCATGATTTAACTTTATTTAACTTATGACACAAAAAAAAAAGCATACAAAAACAAAAATCGAAAAGAGTAAAAAAAAAGACAAAAAACGAGAAAAACAGAACGACAAAATAAAAAAGGGAACAAAAAAAAAATCAATTTCAATGAATGACAAACTTTGAACGTAATTACTGCACAAACAAAGCCAAACAGCAGCAGCAGCAGCAGCAGTAGCGTCACGAAATACAATATGGCGTCGCCGGAAGTACAGCAAATCGACACCATACCGTGTGTGTCATTATGGCTAAATGTCACGTTTTCTGTTAAAGGAGTTTGTGCACAGTCTAGCGACAGTATAAGATACAGCACCCCTTAGAGACTGTTACGTGTGGTAAAAACGTGAGAACGCAAGCGTTTTGCAGCAAGGACGAGTAATGTATATTTCAAAACTTGCACACTTATTTTGCTATGCCAAATGTTTCTGCTTGCCAGTAAAAATCATTACATTTTCGATTTTTTTTTTTCTTTTTGTTTTTTTTTTTTTTTTGCTGCTTTGCTTTGCTTGAAAACTTTGACGTTGTTGGCATAAATAAAATGAAATCAACTTTGTGTCCCCCTAGAGAAATTATTATTGACAAACATTGCACAAACTGCTGTTGCTGCTGCTGCTATGTATTTGCTATGTTATGTGCAACATATGTATATCTGTCTGTTTGTTTTGCAGCTAGATTGAGAAATACTGCACATATAAAGCAAAATACCAACAAATTAACTAAGAACAGTAAGCAAGCAAATATCCAATGTTATTAGCATGTTTAACATGCCAACTCATAACTCATAACCTTAATTTAAGACAGACACCTGCTACTTACTGACTTACATTGCATTGCTCTGTCTCTGGCTCTGTATGTGTATGTGAGTGTGTGTGTGTGTGTGTGTGTGTGTGCTAGCTGCATTGCGCAAGCAACTGATGCATCATTTGCATACTAAGCCCAAACTACTACAATACCTGTGCCATCACACAGCAATCGGCAATCAACAATAGCCACCCAGAAATTGTATTTAGGTTAGCTAAATTAACAAAATATGCGTCTGCCTATAGCATGCCATGGCATGCATGCAATTGCTTGGCGCTGGTGCTTGAGGCAGCATTAGAGAGGCAGGAAAACAAGGAGTTAACTAATGCACAAGTGCAGTCATAGTTCACCACCCTTACAACAACAACAAAAACAGCAACAACAATGACAATAATAATGTTCAATACCAAAATGTTTGTTGAAATTTTCTATTGGCATACAATAATATTGAACTCGATGCTGCCATACCAGCAGCAATAATAATAACAATAACAACAACAACAAGGACCCTGACCGTTTTCAACGTCAAATTAAGCCAAGCCGAAAAGCATCAATTGTTCAACTTAAACGCTTATAATGAAAGCTCATTATGAATTAATACGATATTTTGCGTTAATAATTATCGAAATTTTAATCCATTGACGACACTGTCCTTGTCAATGTCATGGCAGCATGTCGTATGTCAAATAACCACAGGCAATCGACTTTTGTTCGTATACAAAAGCACAATAATTTTAATGAAATTCTGTTGCATGAGTTTCTATTTATTTTGCCATGCATGTATTTGTTTATTTTTTTTTTTTGCTACGGTTCTTGTTTTTTGCTTTTGTTCTTTTTTTTTTTCTTTTTTGTTTTTGTTATATTGAAAACTAATAAAATTGCAAAAAGTTTTATAAATAAGGTCAAAACGCGTTGATGTTTTTTCAGTTACAAAAGTTATTTAATTATTTATTTATTAATTTGCTTTTTTAAGCTAACACAAACTTCACGAAAAATGCTTTGAAATTTATTTGAAAATTGTGTATTGGCTTTGACTTCATTTTCACAATTTTTTTGCAACACTTTTGTTTTCGTTTGTTTGTATTTCTCTTTAACTGAATAAATTAGTTCTGAAATTTTGTAAATGGTACTTTGCATGCCAAAATGACTTCAGCAGAATGAAAAGTCAACGAGTCAAGCGTAACGTAGCTATGTAAAAATATTTCACACTTAAACTAAACTTTTAAACACTCCACAGCATATGTAGTTCCAGTTGGGCATTAGTTAAGACTAACTAACTACTGGCGATGATTCAAAAGTAATTTTAAATAGTCCAGTCGAGACTTATTATATACAAATACTTAACCCATTGCATTAATTAACTTAGAATCATGAGCTGATGTTAGAGAATATAGAAAATTCCAAAATCTGCTGACTTTTTTTGCCGAATGTTAAAAAGTTTTTCAATCATTTCCTATTGACTTGATTCACTTATTTTTAAAATTTTTTCGTTGTTTTTTTTTTTTTTATGTCCACATATAAATGAAGTAACAATAATCAGGCAATTAGGTAGGTCTTTTTAGACTTCTTTTGATAGTGTTATGTTGTTTTCAATCGAAAAATAGTAATTAAAAGAAAAAGAGCTTATACGCAGTAGAGAAATGCTGTGTTAATTTCCCCCAGTCTAACGCAATTTATGAATTGGAGAAAATTGTGGAAATCCAGACAAAACAATGGAAATGTGTTGTTTGTTTTGTTTTTTTCTTTGTCTATTTTTGTTTTTCTGTTTTTTTTTCCTTTGTCAATACATCGACAACAAGCTGCTTAGTATAGCTTAGGAGGCCTTGCACGTCATGTTTAAAGAGCAGCACAGCACAATACAAGAGATACTATCAATGTGACTTGAAACCTGACTTATAACCTTATTTATTTGGCCAACCCACATGAAAGGAATTAAAATTAAGTATACGCCTACGATAAGCCTGATGCCACTCAAGCGCATGAAATTTGCTACAGCTTCTACTTAAGCCAAACAAAAATTTTAAGCGTGCAACTTTTTGTTGTCTCAAAATGTTGAAGGTTACATCAACGTATCGCAATGACGCCCATTCATTCGTCCATCCTAAAGACCACCCGACTATCCGTCAATGTGCCCGTTTAATGCATGGTTTTACGCTATGTGAACGTGAACATTTGTGTGCAAAACAGTCGACATTCTGGGCGTTTGTATTGTCATACTTTTTAATTGCATAAACAAACTTTACATGCCCAAAGCAATAAGTAATGAGCCATGAGCAGTGAGCAATGCGCTCAATGAACTCAAACTTTGTCCACAAGTTCGTATTTAATTAAAAGTTAAAACACACATTTGCACGTTAGGCGGCACTTTATAAATTAACACATACTCTCTCTCACACACACACAGGCACGCGCGCGCTAATAACTAGAAGTTATGCGTAAACTTGCAAAAAACAAAACAAGTTATTCAGACCAGCTAGGAATTTGTATAAATTATGTAATGTATTTAAATTAAAATAACAAAATACTAAAAAAAAAGGAAATAATTAAAATATGCGCATGCAACCTTTTTTGCAAATTTTTTATGCATTTGCTTTCTGTACGTACGCTAGGCACTAAACAAGGCAAGCTAAGCCAAGCCAGGCAAGGCAGACATAGCAAGACAAGACAAGCTTAAGAATGCTGATTAAATATTTTCATATTTTTATGGTATCCCGATTGTGATGGCAACATTGTAAATGCAATGTAAAAAGGACGAAAACAACTTTAATTCAGGATTACATGCTGAAGTCAATGGGATTTATTTGCGAGCGACCCCTTGTAAACTCTTGCCGGGCATTTGTTTGGGTGCGCGATTTTCTCATTTTTGTCATTGTTTACTTTTTTTCTTCTTTTATTTTATTTTATTTTATTTTTTTTTTTTTTGTCTACTCTACTAAGGCTTTACATTGGTTTTCCTTTTTGCGCATCATCAAACATTGTGATGTTGATTTATGAAAAATATATATTTTTCTAACGCCAACGGCGCCACCAATAAATCCGCAAGGAAAAACAGAAAAATAACACAAAACGCACGCGAAAAGAAAATTTCACAGGATGTGGCGCACAGCAAAGCATATAAAACGTAAATGTGTGGTGCGGCAGACAGGCGGCTGATATACGTATATTAGATGAGCAGAAGTAGGGACACAGATAGAGACAGAGAGGGATAGAGTGAGATGGAGAGAAAGAAAGAGAGAGTAAGAGTTGAGATAGACAAATACTATGAAAGGCATAGAAATTGCTTCTTCGCATTGCTGCCGCATAAAGTTGCACAGTAGCGCCAATGCTGAGATCATCTCAAGCGAAGATTTCCTGCTAAATGGCTGTCATTGAGTTTTGTACTGGGAATAAGTTTTGTTTTCGACTTAACTCCAACTGAAACGCACAGCAAATGCCATGGCATACTTTTTGGTTTTCATTCCTATAATTTGTTGTGGTTGTTGTTGTTGTTGTAGTTGTTTTTTCTTGAATTTCGTTTTTTTTCATCTTACTTGCTCTTCTGCTTTGTGCTTTCCTGACACGTTGCACTGAAATGAGCTACTTTTGGGATTCTATTTAATGCTGAATTTCTTAAAAATCTTATTTTCTTCTTTTTTTTCATTTCTTTATTTTTAAGTTAGGGCTATATAATATTCATCATTTCTGATTTTTTTTTTTTTTTTTAATATTTCACGTCTCATTGCAATTTTTAAGCTTTGTGTAAGTTTTTCATTGTAAATCATTTGTCAAAATGTGATCTCCTTTTGACAACTCGTTGGTCCGAAAAATAAAGTTTCGAGTTTTTTTCTTTGCGCAAGATTAGACTTGCCAAAGTGTGCGCAAAAGTTTTCATATTATAAATTAACATGCGCTTAAAAGTTAAAGCGTGTATGTGCGTGTGTGTGTGTGTGTGTGAGTTTGTCTGCCTATGTGTATGTGCGTGTGTATGTGCCTAATTCACAGCAAGTCACTTAAGACTAAAGCTTTGTTATCAGCTTAACGCGCAAAGGTATTGAATATGCATTAGCACATGAGCGTTTGCCCTGACCGCTGGCACATGATACACATGACCTGCACTGTCACACGCATGTAAGGACACTTAAGTCAGTTAGCTGTACCCATGTGGGCAACTAATTAATATACCATATTAAAGTAAGTGCCTAGTTGCCTTAGATTTGCAACAACAGTTGATGCCTAAGTTGTAAGACAAATTTATATTTTTTTATTCAATTTTTTTCGTTTTGATCCAAGTTAATTATTACTTGTGCCTCACCTGGACTTAAACAACCAACCTATTTGAATGGAACTTACCACAGTTTTGTTTTTATGTTCGTTAGTGTTGAAACTCGCAGCAGTAGCAGAGCAGCCGCCGCTAAAGCTCACCATAACGAATAAGGTCATTAGACGCATTGCCTTAAGTGCAAGTGGGCAGCATACAAAAGCGTAATTGTGTAAATTACAAAACTCTATTAAAAGCATAAAAAATGCAGCGAAAATAATGTTGATCGAAACTAAGAGCAAATGCATGCAATCAAAAAAAGAAAACATAAAAAATAAGCATAATTACGTTTTAATTAGTGCGCTGGCTTTGCTGCCTAGGAACAATTTGCAGCGTCGCGTTCACTTAACTGTTTAATTAAAAATTATTACTGCATACTTTTATGCATATTTGCACACACACATATATGTAAATATATACTTTTTATTTTATTTTACCTTATTCTGATTAACATATAGCAGCACGTAATTTTTGCATAATTACAAACTATTATTATAATAATAATTTTTTTTTTTTTTTTTTTTTATCTTTTCATAATGTTAATGTCATAAACCAAATCAAATATACATTTAAAATTTGTCACATGTGACAACATAGCATCATTTTTGGTATTTTCGCGGTCTGCTGAAACATTATAAATGCATATGGTCTCCTATGTAAGCATAAATCTGCAAAAAAAACTTTTTTTACAAAATAAAAATGCGATATTCGAAAATATTACAACAAAAAACTGACAGGCATTAATCATTTAAATTATTCAACTACGTCACAATTTGCTGTCATTTCATTGTGTACAGCACAAATATGTGGTTTGTTATACATTTATTGAAAAAATAAAATAAAAAATCAAAACAGAAAAATCAGTCAGCTAATGACACCTGCAAAAAAAATAAAAAAGCAACCAACAACTAAATGACAAATTACAAACTGCGACCCAAGCAAACCTTAACAACAAATTGTTTGCCTGTTAAATATGATATTTTTCAGGTCAATTGGAATAGCAATGCTTACAATGCAAGCTACAAATTACGAGCCGCACAATGTAATGTAGATTCGATAAAGTCACTTGCTTGACATTGACAAGTTGAAAATAAATTTTCTTTCTTTTTTTAATGATTTGGTTTTTTTTTTTTTTCTTTGTTATGATTTTCACTAATTTACGGAATATATGTAAAGTGTACATTATTAATGGCTACTTCTTTTTTCTTAATGCTGTTAATTAATTATTCATATCATTAAGTTGATATCAAATTAATAGATTTTTTTTTAAATTTTAACTAGCAAATGTTTTAGATAAAAAAGAACAACCCGTTGTATCGAACTTGCATTGTATTTATAAAATTAATTAGCAGTTAAGGTTTTCTGTACAAATTTTTCATTTAGCTCTTTACTACAACAATTTGTCAATATGTTTTATGTCAGTCTCCAGCCCCTGCTCATTCTAAGCGTAATTCCCCATTTAAAGGTTTTCTTCATATCTTTACATAATATTTCCTGCCTGCCATTCATAGTATAGGCTCGTCATATTATACCATTCCAGTTCATACTTTTATGATTTATGTTGCCTCAACAATGTGTGAAGCGTCATAAGTAAATCAATTAAAATAAAAAGAAATAAATAGAAAACCGCCATAATTGCAGTTTATTAAACCCGAGCTGTAATAAAATAACTTTGAACAAAAAAAAAAATTTCAATGGCAAATTGAAGCAATTGGCAAAATTAAAAAAAAATAAATAAATAAAAACTATGTAAACAAGTACGCGTTGCTGGTGCGCACACAGCATAGAGTGTACAGTGAAGCAGCCACTTGTGAGAAATGCATAGACTGTAATAAACGAAGCAAATGCAGCAATTTTATGCATGAACAGCACCAGCACCAGCAGCAGCAGCCACAACAGCAAGTACAACAAGCACCACAACAAAAGTTATACAAACCAAAAATATGTGCACCAATAGGTACAAGTATAAGGGCAAAGAAATTGCAGCTGGTCAACAAGGTTATTCGCAAGCAGAGTAAAATCGAAAAAAATACAAAAAAAAAAAAACAATAAAAAAAAAATAAATATTACAAATAGGAAAAGTAGAAAGGAAGCAAATACAAAAAAAAAAAAAACAAAAAAGGGCAACGAATGTTTGTGGCACTTGACTTGCCATGCTGCGAAGGCAACGAAGCGGGCAGTTGGGTTATGTTGCTCGTGCACTTCCGCTTGGCACGCTCTCATCAACACTCAGCTTTGATTTTATTGATGCTGATGCTGCTGCTGTTGTTCTTGTATGTGTATGTGTGTGTGCTGTATAAGTGCAGTGAACCATACTAAGCGGAAAACGATGCAAAAGTGAGTTGTTATGCACAAAAGCACAACAGCAAAAGCAGTTTCGTTGTAGTTAGCAAGGCAAAAGTTCAGACTACCAGCAAGACACAGGCCAGAGCAGCTGAACAGCAGCTGAGCAACAGCAGTGACAGCCTCTGAAGTTCAAAAGTGCCGGACATGATCCAATTGGTAACACAAGCCCGATTCTCGTAGGTGGTTTATTTACACGCACACAAATACACTGACACACACTCAAGTGCACATACCCACACACACACACACACACACACATGAGAATACGCGCTTACTCAACTCGCTTTACGCTTGCTCACTTGCTTGCCTGCTTCCTTGGTGTCACGATGCCATGCTTCCTTGCTTCCTTGGTGGCTTGCTGGCCTGCATCTGCTCACTTGCTGCTAAAAGGCAGCATTGCTGCCGAGTTCGAGTTTAAGGGCGAACAGCACAATGCATGTAAGTAATCGAATATTGATTAAGTGCAGATGACGTTGTCGTCGCCGTTGACAATCATGTTCTTAATAATGATGATGTTGATATTGTTGTGGCTGGCGTTACTGGCATTTCCTTTATTGTTGCAGCTAAACGACGCATATGACTAGTGCCCATGCATTGCACCTGGCACCTGTATCTGTTAGTTTAACAGCTCAGCAGAGCACAGCAAAGCTCAAGCCAGCACAGCTCAGCTCAAACAGTCGGCCAATGCACTTACAATAGCCTAACAACAAACAAATGCCATCAGAAATTTTTGCAATTGTAACCAGTTAGCAGCGCTGCACGCTGTGCCAGCTGTCGAGTTCAATGTGCGCAGCAATGCACGTTTCCATTTGTCCTGCATGTACAACTGCGTGCAATGAAATAGTTATGCTACTCAAATAAATCGTAGTTATTATCTTTTGATTCGCATGGAAAAGAATCTCGCTATTATAACAAAAAAAAAAAAAAACAAACAAAAAAAAAAATAAATAAATAAAAAAAAAAACATTGCCTAACTTTCCGCTTCATTTTTAGCATATTTTACTTATCGAGATGCATATGTTTCGTTTTTATTTTTTTATACTCCCCATGTACGAAATATTTCTGAAATTCTTAATTACTAACTTTCGCATTTATTTCATATATAGTTAAGTTGACTGCATAAAAATTTATGCGGATTTTAAAATCTGCATAGCCGCTTTACTAATTTTTTTCTACCTTACAGAATGACGTTATTGTATATTTCAGGATACAAACTTAACTTTATATTGCCTATTGTCTTTCATTTTCTTACATGTACAAATGCATAACTTAACTGCACAATGTTATGTTTCACAATCGACGAAGTTAAAACTAAAATATATTTTGTTCAAATGCTGCTATCAAATTAAATGAAAACAAGAGTATTTACATTTAATTTACATTTTATGGCAAATAGAAAGATGTATTCACTTTTTATCTTAAGGCACTAATATTATTTTAATGGCTCCACTCATCAATGCATTTGTTTACATATGTTAAAACAACAATCACAACGAGTTATACTGAATCATCAATCAGCAAATAATTAATAAACAAAGCGTACGTATTGTAAGAAAAACTACAAAAACAACAATAACTTAAAAATTTGTTACAATAGCACAACTATTTTATTGCACGCAATTGTATGTAGATGTCTACGTGCATGCATAGGTGTGCACATATGTATGGGTCTTGGCTGCTGGTTGCTGGTTTTTGCCGCCCACAAGGTTTGTAATTTGTAGTAGCATAGATTTAGGCACTTAGAAAACATTGTGCACTTGGCTACGGTTCACTGACACCATTTTAGCTATCGATTCCATGACTAAATGGCTATATGCATGTCTATCAGAGTGTGTCTGTCTGTCTTTATGCATGTCCATCTGCATGTCTATCTGTCTGTCTGTCTGTCTGTTTGGTTGCTTGCTTGCTTGTTTTGTTGGTTGGTTAGTTGCTTGCTTGCTTGGTTGGCTCTGTCTGTTGGTCTGTCTATCTGTCTGTATGTCTATGTGTCCGTCTGCCTGTCTGGCAACTCAATTACCTATTGCTGACACTATCGCCGCAGCTCGTAAATTATTTCGCTGCAACACTGCCAACCTTTTGAATTGAAAATGCACATAAGCTGACACACTTAACAGCAGCTCAACAGTGTCTGCGCAAGCTGCATGCAGCAGAAACACTTCAAAATCAAATCGACGTATACTAAAATAAAATTAAAAGCAAACAAATTTTCTGACGAGTTTTCCATTTGCGTTGTATTAAATGTAACATAATCAAAAAAAAATTTGCAATTTCGCACGTTTCAAACTTACAATTTTTCAATTTCATTTTCAATTAGAAATTTTGGCAGAAAAAACGATAACAAAACAAAAAAAGAAAAAAAAAACCAATCGAGAATTATGAAAACTTATTAAATACAAACAAAGAAACTAAAAGCACAATTCCTTTACGTGTAAGCCTCAGCACGACACGATACGAGTATCTGAGGCACAATTAATTTTGTAAAGGATTTTGTCTGGAAGCTGCAGTAAACCGTTTGCCCTAGACACACATGCGCACGAAAGATTGCAGCAGTAATGGAAATAAAACTAAAAAGAAGTTCAGCTTAAAAAAAAAAAAAACAATTTCCATAAAGATTCCTTTACAAGGCTCACGCACAAGCCACGGGCAAGAAAAGTATCAGAAACACAAAAGCACCGACGACATTTTCACTGAAAAAGGCAAGAAATGGGAATAAAGAATTCGCAGCATGTTAAAAAGTCGCAACGGCAACGGCAAACGCAAAAGCAACATAACAGGGAGTGCAGTGGGCTGTGGCTGCGGCTGCGGCTGTGGCTGCGACTGTGGCTGTAACTGAAGCTGAGCAAGGCAATATTCATGCCCGGAGCAGCTTTGCGAAAATAGTTGAGTAACATGTAAGCAGCAGACTTAAGAACAATAAAGGCAGCAGAGACTACGTAGGGTGGTACAAAAAAAAAGGGGTTTACGGAAAAAAAAAAAACCCAACAAAAAATAAAATAAAAATTTAAAAAATAAGAAGGGAAAATATGATGAAAAATATTTTCAACATAATTTTGATGAAACACTCAAGTGCATGCCATGCCATTGCAGTTGTCAAATCCCGTCAAACCCCGTCAAGTCCCGTCATAGCGACACAATCCGACTACGCGGCAAACACGACCAGAAGTTGTTGGGAGTACTCAAGTAAGCGAGTCACTACTCATTGCGAATGCAAGCGAAGAAACTTGACAACAAGCTGACAATTTATGCTGCATAGCAGCAAAGACAAAGCTCCAACGACAGCAGCAGCAGCAACAGCAGCAAGAGCAGCAGCAAGAGCAGCAGCAAGAGCAGCAGCAAGAGCAGCAGCAAGAGCAGCAGCAGGAGCAGCCACAGCAGCTGGCATCTGCCTCGGGTTATTGTTTGTTACTTCAAGCAGCAAAGTTCACCCACTTTGTGCGTCGGCTGGCCGGTCTACAGTATTTTGTTCTGTACTGTTCATTTTTTTTTTTTTTTTATATTTATTCTATTCTGTTTTGGTCGGGTCGTAACAGGTCGGTTCTGGTTTCATTTGCTGCGGTGCAGCTTGGTTTGGTTTTGTCATATTTCGTGCCTTCATGTCATCACTCGTCAGGAGCGTTGCTGCTGCTGCTGCTGCAACACAAGCAGTATTATTGCTTACTTAACATTAAGCTGCGAATAGTATGTAGAAGAAAATGAAATGAAAAATATAATAAAATCAACAAAAAACGAAAAATAGAGGGAAAAAAAGCAAAAACTAAAAGTAAACTCAACTGTGAATAAAACGAGAACACACAGCACAAAGTCAGCTTACATTTTTGTTTCGAGTGGCACTTGCGTGCGATTTTAGTGGTAATCATGCTTGAAACATCTTCA
>JBAMBQ010002984.1:0-14553 GCA_037044495.1 Stegana nigrithorax | reverse complement strand
AACTTCTTTCACATGCACCCACAGTAAATTCATTTCCGTTCATGATCGTTAAAACTGTCACAGAAAAAACATTTCCAAATAAAAAGTCTAATGAAACTAATTTAATTTTTCGATGTTGTTTTTGCAATTATTATTGTAATTTTTGCCTAATTGGAATTTTAATACAAATAATTTAGCATTTCCTTTCTTCTAATTTTGCGTGTTCCGTATGATTTTTTTTGTTTTTTTGTATTTTTTTTTTTTTTTTCTGCAACGTCGGCATCCAGCACCAACGTATTATAGCCGTAATCTAACTAAGTGCGTCAATAACGCTGCCCTCAAAGATTTCGATATCGATAATATTACTACTGAGTTCTGTGCCCACCAAGATACCGCCACAATGACGCTCTGCCGTGAGACTCGGCCCCAGCACCGACCGCTGCCGCTGACGTCGTTGCACTGCCAGTCACGCTTGGCACTGGGTTAGCGCCAGTCACTCCTGGCACAAGTGCGGTCTTAACGCCCGCATGGGACATCGACACACCAGTGATCTGCAAATGATAAACACCAAATTTACATACTTATATATTATATATACGTATGTATATAATGAGCGATGAAACTGTGGCTGTCTCTGTCTTTGCTGGCACAAAGCAGCGGGAGCAGCATTCAGCACACATACCTGTGCTATGGGCAATGGCGCACGTTGCGGAACATTATTGGCACCACGTCTATCCCGACGTCCGGAGCTAAACATGTTCTTTAAATATTGTAAACACATGATTCCACTTGACTTTGATCACTTTCTATCTCTCTCTCGCATACGCAATGGCCGAAAAGTAGAATATTTTTTTTTTGCTCTTGTTTTGGATTATTGTTTTATTGCTTAATTTTTAGAAACTTAACTGCTCGCTTCTACTTTTTCAAATACATGTTTCACATTCGCCTACTCGGATTTGTACTCCATGTAGGCGATGCTTACTTAGAGCACAAATATCAACATACATACATATGCACATATTTGTATACAAATGAGCACTAGTTATTTTTATCCTGTGCCAAAGTCACAGACAAAGGAACTGACTATCTCCGCTTGGGGTCGTCATTTATTGCCTGCGCTTTGTCTATTTTTAGTGCCTGCAAGGCGCAGCTGCCAGCTGCCGAAATGCTAACAATGCAGTTTGCCACAACAGTAGCGACGCGTGCGTCTTCAATGCAACAACAGCGACGACACCGTCTCCTCGGCACTGACTTTGCAAGCAAACATTCGCACATAACCAACGTATGGCTTCCTTTGGCGCGCGCGGCATGAGCCAGAATTTCGGCATTAAGGTTTGCTGTTGTCGTGTCTGCACCTGCATCAATTTCGGTTTTCTTGCATCTAAGGCGGGCTTGCTAAAGCTCATGCAACTGGGTTTGGCCACACTCTGTGAAGGTTTACTCATACGCTATGGATTACCTGCGGCAGATTCGATCGGACAAGCACTGACCAGTTTCCTAACAACGACCGCACACTGCTTTACAACGACGGCGATTCTTCTAATCTGCTTTTGTTTCTCGGAGAAATCCTACAACTTAATCAGGCAATCTCTATTCGTGCGTACTCTCTGGTTTAGTTTGAATGACATACAGCTTTTCATTCTCTAAATATGCTTCTTGCTTATAGGAGACACTATTCAATGGGATCGCATGCTGCATGTACTTCAGCTCGGCGAGTTACATGGGCTTTGCGTGTGTGGTCTGGCTGCATCCACAATTTCTTGTGCGTCCGGGATTTTGGGCATATCCGGCTATGACAGCAGCGTATGTGAGTATTACAGTGGACTATCAAAAATCCTAAAATCGTGCCTGTGTAGCTAGTGGGCTCAGATAGGTCTTGTCTGACTCTTTGATAGATGATATGACGTGCAAACAGCAAAAGTAATTTAGCACTCAGCCAAATTTGTCTTTGGGTTTTACACTATCTTAGACAACTTCCGTGCACTATGGCAAATGACACAAGCAAGTGGCAGTTCAATATCACACTATCGCAGTTAATGAAACAAGCTGCATATATGCTTAAAACAAATAAATTAGTTTTGCCGATTATTAGAAAGTGGTCAGTGTTTTTCTGGGCACACTTGCAGACGGTTTTCAACTCTACATATATAACAAAAAAGGCTTATTGAACCGTTTAGACTAAAGAAAAAAAATATTTTACATCAACTATACATTATCAAAACACATTCCCTCCTCTTTTCAGTACATGGGCTACGCTGCAGGCATATTGCACGGCATCGATGCGTTTCTGGCATTTAAACATTTTCGCGGCTTCCGTTAGCATTAAGTACGAACATAAAATATACTTTGTTTAAGATTGTTTATAAGTATAATTATTTCGTAATTGCAAGCATTTGTTGTGTCGCTTTTAAGGCATTTTTCAATAGTTGTGTAAGTACGAGTGAATAAAAATGTTAAATATTGTATACATAAAATGTGTCGTATTAGCTAAGTTATAAAGTTGAAAGTTAGCACCACAAATTGTTTAGCACCTTTTGGCACGGCGTGACATCTAAGCGTTTGCTTGCGAATACTTTGCTAGAGACAGTCACTGAGATTTGTTCAAATCCGCCTTGAATTTCCTGCAAATTTAAAGAAAGTCGTAAACAGGCTTTAACTCTTATATGTCATCTTACCTTATATTCTTTAAGGCCTGGTTAGATTCGTAGTCCGCCTTAAGTAGCGCAATGCGTACCCAACGTGGACGCTCGTGTATGGCTTTGTGTATGACAAACTTCAGGCCAAGCAACAAATGTTCAAAAAGCACAAATGACAGTGTCGGTATATTAGGCAACAAATTGTTAAAGAACTGTCTGCAAAAAAAAAAAAAAACAAAGAGGGACACGATTACTGTGATGCAACGTTTACGATGCTGATGCACATTAGATAGTCTCTTACTTGACATTCGGCTGCAGAAATAGCAGCCCGCAATTGCTCAACACCGACATGACGGAGAGCAATTCGAATGCCGATTGCCAGGCACCGATGTTTTTCGTGCGTCGCCCGAATGGACGCTTAAAGATGTTGCATAGCTAAAATAGAAGCGCATGTAGTGGCCATGTGTTCTCGTTCGCGTGCATACTCACCTTAAACATATCGATGTGCATTGCGAAGACGTTATTGATCAGCGCACCAAAGGCTGCCAGTGGCGCCACGGCCGCAAAAAGTACCACGTAACCGAATTGTATGCACATTTGCAGATAATCCTCGTACGTCGATTGATACTGATCCAGTCCAGACTCGTAGAAGCACTGTTCGTAGCGCACTAAATCGATGATGGATTTTGTCTTCTCTTCATCCACCTCTTTGTGCATGTACTTGGCAAACTTTTGCCGCACCACAGCCAACAGTGGTATACCGATCTCTTGTGCTACACAAACGATCTGAAAGATGAGCAACTGCATCATCAGCTGATATTTGAGTTGTTTGAGATCCTGCAGCACAAATGCTATGTAGAACATGGAAAAGAAATTATTCACAATTTCGAATATCATCAGTTTGTTAACGCGATGTCGATCGTATTGCGAACGTGTACGATGATTCTCTTGCTCAGTTAGGAATGTTGCCAGTTTGTCATAAGCCCATGAGAATATGGCGATAAGCACCGATTGCACGATGACCGGCACGTACAATAGCCATGAATCCGGGCCAAAATCAGCCAGTACTTCAGCCTCAATTTGAAATTGATACAGCGCAAAATAGGCGGCCGCAATAACACAGAGAAACACAACTGGATACGAAACGCAGTACATTTGCAAATACGTGAAGCGCATCGGGTAGTAAGGCGTCATTTTGCCGGTAATGGGATCGGGCTTTAGCACGCCTTTGTACTTGGAACGCGGCTTATCCAAACTGCTCATCTCAATGGTGCCCCAGCGATACGAATAGCCAGCACACTTACGTTTCCATAGTTCAAGAAAGGTCTATGTAGAGATAAAAAAATATCAAAGTATGGAAGCATAGCTAAGCAAGGCTAGCAAGTTGCTTTACAAATTTACCGTCGTCCAGATAACATAGAAGCCACATACTATGGATAAATTTAACGAGAACAGCCATTGCAGTAGGCCGAAAATGCATGGAAAAATCAATGCCATTGTGTAGAATTGTAAAAAGCCAAAATAAAGACCAATACTGGAGCCAAAATAATTGCGTATATCCTCTATGGGCAAAGAGCGCCGTTTAATATCGAAGCTAAAACGATCAAGGTACTCCTGCAGTGGCAGTATACGATAAGACATACAATATGTTCAAATGTTTATTAACTGACAGCACTTACGATATCGTGTAATGGAAAGAAGTCGTCAACGACACCAAAGCGCATATACGAGTCAATAGCTGGCTTCACGACATCCTTGATAAGCACGGGTGCCTCGCAGTCGCGTATAATGTCTGCACTCGTCATTCCCGGCAGAAGATAGTCGGCGATGCTGTCGCAGTTAAACTTTTGCATGCTACCCGTTATGGTCAGCTTATCAAGCTCCGCTTGATCGGCCAAACGCAACAGCGTCTCCGTGTTTGCAGACAGATACAGATACTTTTCGGTTTTACTAGCAAATGCGCAACAAAGCACATTAAGCATTACAGGCGATTGATAATTATGCAGCTACCTGACAAATTCCAGCGATGTTTGTATGCCGAACTCTTGCACGATCTTCTCCACATCCTCACAGTGTCGACGCTTCGCCTTCGCCGAGAATATAAGTACTATGTAGGTCTAAAAAACGTTTATTATTGTTGAACTTAGTCGGAGCGCTGAGCATGTAATACAGTTTATTATAAATGTAACCACCAACCTTATTAAAAGTTTTCGTTGACTCAATTTCTTCGGCACAATCAAGTGTGCGTTGGCGTTGAAGCGCTAGGCTGCGCTGACGGCGAAATAATTGATTCTCGATGATGTTTCTAGTGCGCGGACCTTGAAAATTGTGAAATTCCATTAATAACACGTATAACAACATAAAAGAAAATAATACGAATAATGAAAGAAATAATACCAATTAGAGAAAAGAAAACTTACTTTTAGCAACGCCATCCTCAGACATTTTTAGGCGCTTAACTGACAAAAAACGCAAAATAATATTCAATATATGTATGACTTGTATCTATGCCAAAATATTTAATATTGCCAGAAAATTTATATATGCACTAAGCGTCGCAGCACAATTATGTACGTACGTACATAGTCTATTTTAATTTTATCGCGCTGGTTTATGCCGGTTATTGTTGTTGTTTCAGTTTGTTGCCACAACCAATGCCACAGCTGTTGTTATTGTTGTAGTAGTTTCCGTTAATAATTCGTTCTGAGAAAGTATGACGTTATAAACAGCTGATTCAGTACTTTGTTGTATGTTTCAAAAAACCGATATAAAAATTACACTAAATAGTCACATAATTGTACATTATAATAATGCAATAGTTCTTCAACAACTTCATTTTAATTTGCTTGGTAGACCTCATTAAAGAGGTAACTAAAAATCCGCGGAATATTGCAGATTCCAACGTCTAACCCCCACCGCTCTTCAGCTACCTAACACGCAACAACCAGTGTGGCAAGCCAATAGATAAAATATTAGTTTTGTACAAACTTCTTCATTAAAACCGAGTAAGGCTAAATGAAGCCGCAAAACCAATTAAAAACATTGGAATTCTCATTCTTCTTCGCGCTTGCTTCTCGCGCGGCGAATGCTGGAAAATCAAAAAGAAGAACCCGCCAACTACCGCAAATAGCGGCTAATTTGCGATTCAAGAAGAAGTAGCACCTTCCCAAGAAGAAGACAAGATTTGATAACAATGGAGCCAGGTTGCTACGGAAAGTGCTGCCATTCTGCGCGAACGAGTTGTGGTAGCTGCTGTGATGCAATTGTTTTGTTGATAAAAAGTGAAAGTTAGATTTGTTTTTATTAAATATGAATTAAATTGCTGACACGAAAGACAACAAAAACATTTTTTTTTTATAAAACAGCAACAATATATCGTGGACTATAAGAGGATTAAGTTGGCGCAGGCTTAGCGATTGGCTGGCCAATGTCATGGATGCGAAACAATTGCTAGGAAAGTAAATATTCGACCGCGTTAACAACAGAAAGCTAATCAAAAGTTGCTTTAAGTTGCCCAACTTGGAGACACACCGCTTTCACTTGGATAAAGTGAAACAAACAAATATTTGCATTGCCCACGCTTTCACAATGCAAGTGTGTTGCATTTGCAATTTGATGCGGCACTTAACCTCACAATTCGGGCGGTCCAAAATAATTTAAACACGGATTGCACCGATAATTTAAACTTAAACGCACACTCAACAATCAAATAAGCAAGGAATCAATAGGCAATAAGTGTCACCTGAACTACAAACACAAACACTTGATCAGGACTTGCGTAGTATAATTTTTTTTTTTTTTTGCAATGCAACGGTTGATGCCAACAACATGGAACATATTTCCCGCGCGCATGAGTACAACCACAAAGGTAAGCATGCGTTGCGTGAACGTTGCCGTTAGCATATACTAATTCAATGCACCTTTAGGTCGTCGTCATATCCTTAACAGCCGGTGTTGCGCTACTGGGTGTACTTTCACGTTTCTTGCGCCGGCGCAAACCGCCGCGTCCACCACGTCGTCAGCGCAAGTACACTGGTCGACGTACACGCAACAGCATGCGCAGCCCGAATGACATGATTTCTATTGCTGGCTCAAAAGCATCAGCGCGTTCAGGCAGTCCCGTCGGTTCTACGCTCGCCTTTTCCGATCGCCTATCAATGGCTTCGGGTTCAGTTGGTGCCGGCGCATTAGTATCCACTGTGGCACATAGCCAGCATACTGCAGGCACTGTGTCGACACAACTTACCGCACAACAACTGGGTGTAATGGGCATGGAAGCGCTTGATACAGTCATAAATTTCTGGGAAGATGCGCTCTCGGCACATTATTCGCCTGGTGGCATACCAGCGCTAATGACCACCGCTGAGGACTCGGAGTTCTGCCGTGAAATTCAGAGTCTGTTGGAGATGTCTTACACGTTGCAGGAACAAAGTGAACTGCTGTTTCTAGACCAGCGTTCGGTGCTTTTTCGCGATGAACATTCCATCGATGAGACGGAAGAAGAGGGTCTGGCAGCACTTGAGGAAGGGACGGATGACGATAAGCATTCGCATCGATCAATGAGCGGTATTAGCCGCGCTGGTTCCGATCCAAATCTAGACTCAGCCGAGAGTTTCGCTTCAGCGCTTGATCAGGTCGCTGATCTACGTGAATTTGAGGGTTTCATAGAGGCCAACTATGATGAATTTCCGCTGTTTCAGACAGCAGTTAAACATCATGAAGACTACACGGTTCCATGTCGCACGATACGGTCAGATCTGGTTAATTGCAGCACCGATACTGAGTATCTGGCAAAACTACACTGTGTGCGTTTAGCATTTCAGTATCTTTTCAAAGATCCCGCAATAAGTCAGTGGATTTGCGATGCTGGCCGCCAGATACTCACCGATTTACTGTGTCTCGGTGATAAGGATACTAAAGAGTTTCTCGTGGGTTACGAGGATATGGTGAACTTCTTGCATGATAGCAACAACTGGCCATGTATACAAATGGAGTTAGAGGCGCGCAATGTAAAGGCAATGACCTTCTATGACATTTGTCTTGACTTTATAATACTCGATTCATTTCGGGATTTAGATGCGCCGCCCGCAAGCGTCACTGCCGTCGTACAGAATCGTTGGCTCTCCAATGGCTTTAAGGAGACCGTACGTACCAGAAACTTTCTGCATATATTGCGCAAATACAACTTTATGTATGATATATATAATCTTTCCAGGCTCTTACCACTGCCGTTTGGTCTGTGCTAAAGGCAAAGCGACGCATGCTCAAATTTCCAAATGGATTCATGGCGCACTTCTACATTATATCTGAGCAAATATCACCATTAATGGCCTGGGGTTTCTTTGGGCCGAATGAAAACATGCGCGACATATGTCATTATTTTCGCGAGGAGTTGCTCTTGTTTCTAGCGGATATCTTTAGCTTCCAGAAGAGTCGTTACACTACACTCGAGGAGTTCTCCGAGGATGTGCTAAAACATATGCGAACACGTGTCAATAACATTGGTGTTAAGTTCAGCCAATAAGACAGACATACAGCCATCCAAGAAAACACGCCAAGTATTAAGTTCACGGCACGCCTCGTTGCAGTCCGCAAACTGCGTGACACTTAGCAGTCCGCTATGAGGCGTACCTCAGTGCGGAAGCGGTAATCGTGTATGTTCGGCGCTGCATTTTCCATTCTCGGACCTTTAACCCGCTTAGCCATATAAGTTTATTGTTGACATTTAACCCTAAGACAAAATTCCAAGTAACGCAAGCAGCAACAGATACAATTCAGCCAACAAAGAACCACTATATTTTTTTTAAATAATTGCAAATGTATTTAATTTGCTCTTAAATTGCTTTTTTTTTTATTATCATTGATTTCATTTAATATTTAAGTCCCACCACATATGTAGATTTTTCAAACTGCGTCTGGAGCGAAGCAAAGCTACCATGTGTGTACTAAGCACGTGTTAAGTTTCACAAAGGTTCAGACCAGTTTAGTTTTATATGTGTAAAATACCATTGTTACGATTAGAAATTTTAGCATTTAAGTTGAAAGATTATTATTTTTAATTTTGGTTGATTCGTTGTTAAGGACTCGTTAAGGTTTTTTGACTGACGCTTGTTTTGAACTACGCATTGAACAAACTATTTGGGATTATTTGAATGATAACAAAACTTGAAACGTTGTTAACTAATCTAAGCTTTAATTAATTAGAATTATGTGTAGGGATTTCACACTTTTTTCTTTTTCCTTTACACAAACGAATAGCCTAATGTTAAATCTTTATAGGCTAGTTGGCATGATTTTATTCAATTACTAAAGATTTCCGCTAGTTTATCTCTACATTTTTCTATCTTAATGAATGTAAATATTTAAGTAGTTGAAAATGAATAAAAGACTCGAAAACGGAAGTTGGACTATGTGGGAAAAGAGTCGTTCTAAATAATTTTACAAAAGTTTTTTTTTTTTGGTGTGCCAAGTAGAGTTAAATTTGGAATAACACGGTTAATTCGTTTTTGGAAAATGGTGCGTTACTGGAAATCGCGTGTTTGAAAAATAAAGTATGTTCTGCATAAAATGAAAAAACTCGAAATTTTCTATCTTTTAGTTTCTTAAAGAAAATGTAAAGTGGTTTGACCTAACTCTGGTCACAGTTTTTTCCCTTAGTTATTTAGTATTTACTTAATTTCTTGCATTCAGACATCCAAGCGAGGAGAACATTATTTCTCAGCTTCTACTGATTTATTAAAAAATTAAATTAAAATCAGGTTTGATGCTTGTGGCATGGCAAAGTGATAATCGATGATCGGAAAATTTTAGGCAAAAAAGTTAACGCCATATGACTTATCTATGTACATACGTATGTATGTATGTATCTGATTAAGCTATTTTTATGTTGATGTTTGTTTTATTTATTAATTTTTTTTAACATTACAAATTACACAATTATTCGAAGACATACACTTAGCAAAAAAAAATAAAAAATAAAAGAAACATTAACTAAAACTCAAAAAGGCCATGCGCGAACGCAAACACATAACAGTGGATTTTATACTTTTTGTTGTTTGTAGAAAAATGTGAAAAATATACATATACATAATATCATTATTAATTTAATATACAAAAAGTTAACTGTTGTAAATTCCGCACAGAAATGCTTTTCACTCGTTTCAGTGCAACGCCCAGACAACGTCTCGATTTGTAGGCGACGCGCTTAAATGCCGCGGTAGGAGCGATGTGCCAAGAAGGCGCTTATAAAGTATAGCACACAGTTGACTAAACCCAAAATGCCGGCAGCCATGTACAAGTCGTTTTTATAATTTCGCTGATCAATTAGCAATACAACCGATGAGGCGAGTAACAAAATGGCCGCAATACTGTGATAAATCAGCTCCTGTAAAAATAAAATACCCATACACATGAGACGTCAATGAAATTTTTAAACAATTCATCAGCAGCACACAATGAAAGCGGCAACAACAACAACAAAGTGCAACTGAAAGCACTTAAATTGTATGTGTACATGCACATGTGTGACAGCGAACATATGCGTATCGCATTGCACTTACATAAATCGTTTTGGCAATGATGCCACCCGTGCTGAGAGACGTCAGGCACGCAAGTAGCAAGCAGAATGTGCCAATCATAAAGGTGGTGCCCATTAGGAAATGGAACAAATGATGATCACCATTACGGTAGAAGTTCGACCTGTATTGATCATAGTTATAAGCCATGATGCCAACAATGGCGATGCCGATGAGCTAAAAAGTCAACAAAAGTTATTCCAAGTTGTGATACGTTTCTTTTTTGGGAGTAGCTTACTAGTTCAAAAAGCTTCAAGATGCCAGGAAATGTTTTCAGATAACCCGTATTGACCACAATATACGAGGTATTGGTGGAGCTGGTGGTGGTTCTGGTTATGGTTACGGAGTGCGACATTCTGCTGGTTTATTTGGATTGTTGCTTTGGTGGGTGGAGATAAAAAGGCCTAGCAGAGTTGCTGTAATTGGAAAAATGCTTAATAAAGAACAAGAAAAGAAAACGCGTAAAAAGAATAAGCTGCATGTAATACTTCAAAAATGTGTATTACAGTCAAACTTCCATAACTCGAACAAAATAAAGTGGCAATAGCGTGTAATTTCTATACATTGTCCAAGTCTCTTGAACTCGAAGTCTTCTTAAGTCGAACTTTTTCTTTGGATAATGGTGATTCGAGTTATGGAAGTTTGACTGTACTCGAAAATTTGAACTTACAAATTTTAATTAAATCTATGTTATCTTCTTTAAAGTATAAATTAGTACAGAAGTAACGGTTTTTTTTTTTGTTTTTGTGTGAATTCTTTGGAAACTTGTGCAGTATGATGAGAATTTTGTTGCAATATCTAAAGGTTAGCTCTGCAATGAATCAAAGTTAAAAGAGAAGTTTCTTGCAACAATTAAAAATTCATGTGCAAATTTTTTCCCATCCTAAAAATTTGAACTGCTCTAAAACTAGCCATGTGTATATCCGAGTTGGTGCTGTATATATTTTTTACAAAATGCTTTTCTTTTTTTTTTACTGTGTACCACTTATGTATAAAATTGGCATTTAGATAAACTAAAATGTTCTAAACTTATGCGTACGCAACACACCCAAAAACGCTTGCCTGATTTCTCGATATTCATTGCTAAATGAATGCCTCTTAGAGGCTGCTGGCCTCGCATGTGTGGGGAGAGCGATTATAAAAATTCATAACAACAAAAGCAGCACATCATATGTACATACACATATATATATATGTACATATGTACGTAAATAAGTGTTATTGAAAATCGGCATGGCATATACACTGTATATTTACTGCAAATAAAATCTTGTATAAAAGTACAAGGTATGTATGCATGTACATATGTATGTATATGCACATACTTAATCGTATACAAACATGCCACATTGTGTCAATTTTGCACGTCGCCAAATGACGTCATCAGTAAACACAAAAATATATCAGAATTCGAAAACGTATTCAATATCGAAATCGAAAGCGCACTACGGCTTGCATATTAAATCAATCACGTTTGCTTGGCAAATTAATAAAACGCAAATAATTATGTTATTCCATTCATGCATTTGTCTAAACTAAGCACCCCAAAGAAGCGCCAAAAAAACAAACAAACGCCATATCAATGTGTGAGCAGTCGCCGTGCGCTCTTTGAATTTGTAAACGATGACGCAATGGACTTATTCGTCATCTTCTACGCGTCGAAAGACTGACTCCGCAGTACATTCCGTTGAGAACAGAGTTCAGTTAAATTGGCTTGCCTTGCTCTGCGTTTGTAACTGAGTTTGCGTTATGTTGTTGTGGTTGTTGTTATTGTACTGTGCTGCGTTGCGCGGTGACGTGATGATACTCTAAGTTTATAAATAGCGCGAACGGGGAATCATAATTGATTGCCTTGCTTATTAATGTTGTGTATACCCTGACCTGTTTTCGTGTTTTGTTTTTTTTTTGTATGCCGATTTTGTTTTATCATTTTTTTTTGTTTTTGTGAATAGCACGTTCAACTGTTGCTTGCTGCTGCAGCAAGTTTGGAAGTGTTTAAGCCATCTGCGGCGTCTTTTACATTTGCATATTAAAACAACAACAACAACCTCATTTATACAAAAAGAAGAAAAGTACGCATTTTTTTATGCAGATTAGCACATGATTTCCGTTTTCATCCATGAGGCTTAATTGTATTAATATGTATTTGTAAATGTAAGTAAACGTCCATCGTCTCTCACCCGCCAGTTCTCCAGAGTGACGAATTACGATTTTGTTTAATCTCAATTATTACTTGCGGCGAAGCATGAGGTAACCGGAATTACTCAACTGTTGATGATATCACACGTCACAACAGAGCAAAGCTCAGCGAAAATTCGCCAAAATGCAGCTAACACTTCTGTGTTCTGGTGTGATTTTTTTTCTAAGTACAGTGCTACCTCAGAAAAGAGAGCAGTATTGTATGCACCCTATCATCTTAAAACTATTGGTGAGCTAAGTCTAGACAATAATAGCTTGCCGTTAAATATCTCTACTTTGTTATTCTCAAGTTATTGTGGTGCTGTCACATTTTTAAGGCAATACTGTAATTGATTTGATAAGCATTTGAGAGAAAGAAACAAACGGAAATGTTTATCAAATGTCAAAGAATGTGTTGTCTTAATAGATAAAATGTTTAATTAGAGTGAAACACATTAGCGGTGGAGTAATGACTAGTTGGGTGTGTCGTTCTCCAGCCAGTAGATTTGAACTTACTCAAACTTGAAGAAGCAAACTGGACGCTTCTAGTTTATTTTTTTTTTAAGCTAAATAGGCTTAATTTAGGCTCAAAAACTGCGCCACCAAAAGCAGAGTAGGACAGTGTACATACATCCAATACCAAAAGTCTGCATGTTGTCAAATATGGACGTTTGTTGTAAATGTTTCTTAATCTACAATATTTTTTTTCAACTCAACATTCTTGAACGTTTTTATCAATGTTAAAAAAAGAAACCAAAGAAAAACCCAAATTCAAATGCTGTGGCCGGTAACAGTGTGTCTGAAATAAGCAACTCCGTTTAATTGCACTGCAATAACGAAGAGCTGCGATGCACTACACTGCATTGTCTTCAAATTTTCAATTAACGTATAATAAACAAATGACGAGCACAGGGTGTGCCAAAAAAACATACTTTTAAATTGTTTGCTTTTGAACGTATTGCTTTGTGTAAAGTAAATCGGAAAGTTGAAAATCGTGTACAGCACAACAACAAATTTAATATAATAAATAGGCACATCTGCATTAATTCATATATACGTTACATGTGCGCGCTAAAGTATGTTATGCCCATAACTAACTAACTACAGTAAACACGCGCAACATTAATGAGACAGGCGCGCATAATGCGAGAAGTCATAAATAAACAAGAACAGAAAAAATAAAACAAAGTTGAAATAAAAAAAATCGCTTTGTTTTTTTTTTTATTTCCGTTGCGTAGGAATTCAAAAATCTATTCTTTTTTTTCTTATTGTTGTTGCTCTTTTAACTAATCTTACTGCTGTTGTTGTTATTGTTGTTGTAGTCAATGTTGGTATGAATCAAATAATTGTTCCTATCCACACAAACTTACAAACAATAAAACAGCACCATGTGGACATCCGTCGGCAGAGGGGCCGCTGGAGCTTACGAGGGAGCTGACTGCTCTGCCTGGTAGTTAACCAAAACCAACCCAAGCAAATGGCGAATAGAGAACACGATGATGCTGTTTGCATTAAATCGGTGCGAGGTATGAGATCATCGGCAAATATACAAAGCGCCAAATTATGGTAAATAGATTTTTTTTTCGAGGTTCTTACTACCAATCGGTAACGGGCTAAAACATTTTTTTCTTGTTCTTGTTGGCTTGTTGTTGATGGGGTTGTTGTTGCTGTTGTTGTTATTTCGTATTAAAAACGCTTACAAAATTTTGTAACGCAGAATGCAAATGAATGGAATGGAATGTACTCTGCCCATCAAACGTCAATAAAAATTTGCTATTTTTGTACCAAATCCGAAAATGTGCGCAAAATCAGCAACGGCAGATTTAAAGATTTTCAAACAAAAAAAAAAAATAAATAAATAAATACAACAAAAACCGGCTACACCCAAAATCATAAAAAAAAGAAAAAACTTCAAATACGCTATTTTTTTAAATTTTCTGCTGTTAAAAAAATGGCATCAACTTAAAATAACAACTTGACAAAATGCAAACAACGCGAAACACATTTCAAAAACCGTTTTCCAAAAAACAAAAAAAAAAAACAAATACATAAAATGAGTAACACAAAAATGAAAAAGCCAATACGGCTGCCAAATTGAACAAATTTACTCGGTTTTTTTTTATATTTTAAATAAAATTTTTTTGGTCTTTTGTGTATGTAATATGTAACATATAGTATACTGTGTA
>JBAMBQ010002983.1:7500-26074 GCA_037044495.1 Stegana nigrithorax | reverse complement strand
CCATAAAAACGCTGAGCTAAGCCGAACTTCAAAATTCTTTCCGTTCGTTTTTATTTCTTTCTTTGACATTTAAACTATTAAATTTTATGTTAACGCTAAATATGCTAAAAGGAATTTAGCATCAAAGAATTAAGCATAACATATTTCGGTTAAATTGATCAAATTTAAACTTTTCCATTCAGACGACCAGCGTCTGATGAAAGCAATTCGAGCGATTCTAAACTTATACAGTTCAGTATCAAGGCTTGTGTGAATTCGATAGAAATCTTTGATAATAGATTAATTTGTACGAAGTCACATGTTTTTCGATTCGTATTGAAACCTTAGCAGAGACAACGCATGCATATGCAGTTCACAGAGGCTATCGCCTTGAAACATTGTTTATAATGTCATCAGGTTTAACAATATGTTGTCTCACAATCATAATAAGATAAATAGAAATTGGCGCATATGCCAATTGTGTCAATAATAATATCTAATATGGGTTACACATTATTCTCTATTTATTAGTCCTGCAGGAGTGCAAAATATCACAGCAACTTGAAAGCAATTTACAATCACAATGTAATGGTTCATCATATATGTACCAAGTGGAAATTCCATTGCAATATCTCATTTACTCATTGATATAACGACATTTTGATTTCTGAGTTATAATACGACAGATACAAGGATGGTATCAAAAAAAAAAAATCTGCTAAGTGTGATGCTTAGCTGTGTATGAGTTTTCTCATTGGCTGCATTATTTAGCGGATTTCAATAAGCCTGACGTCACTCGTTTGTCCAAGGCTTAGCCGACTCGTGTGTTCATTTGTATATGTTTGTATGTATGACTTTGGAATAATTTTTGTAAAAGTTTTCTCAGCTTATCCGAACCGATTTCATGCAATTCTACACTTGACTAAATCCGACACACGAAAAACGAAGCAGGACAAGATTTATGTTAAATGTAACGGTTAGTTGTTGTTACTGTTGTTTTTGGTTTTTGTTTTTCCTTGTAGTTGCAGTTAGACAAG
Organism: Stegana nigrithorax; assembly: GCA_037044495.1. Taxonomy (NCBI): domain Eukaryota; kingdom Metazoa; phylum Arthropoda; class Insecta; order Diptera; family Drosophilidae; genus Stegana; species Stegana nigrithorax. The sequence continues at coordinate 25,058 of JBAMBQ010002983.1, read as the reverse complement.
TTCTAATTATATGCCGAAAAAATTACTGCACAGATTTTAGCCATCAACTTGACTTGCATTAACTTGTAGTTTGGTTAGCAGTAAACAAAACAAAAAAAAAAAAAACAAAAAACAAAACAAGAAAAAAAAAGTAGCCAAAAAAGTACAAAAAGAAAAACGTTTAAAATTATTTTGTAGCACAATTTTTCACTGACAATCAAAGCTGACATGAGCGTAAGAGACATCAGCAGCAATGGAATGCAACAGCAGACGAAGGATGAAGCGAGAGAGAAGAACATTTGTTGCAAAATTACTCAGATTACACCTTCAACTTGAAGCAGCTGAAGATGCAGCGACAGCAGCTAAGTCAGGAGCAACAGCAATAATCGTTTCTTTTGTTGTTTTTGTTGTTGTTGTTGTTGTTTTTAAGCTAACTGCAGCCTCTTCATTTTGGGATTTTTCTTTTTTGTTTTTGGATGCTGCTTGACTTGATTATTGCTCATCAACGGCATCATCAGCAGAAGCAACAGTTTGCTTGGTATAATGTTGTTGTTGGCCGTAAAGTGCAGTGCAATGTTGTGCTGTGCTGTGTTGTGTTGTGTTGTACTGTGCTCTCCTGTGCTGCTGTGTTGTAGCTATTAAAATAGCTTTTTGCATTTTTAGCCACTTGGCATGCTGATTATTTGTTGCTGCTGTTGCTACTGCGAATGATGTTGTTGTTGGTATTATTATTATTGTTGTTGTTGTTGTTGTTGTGTCGTTGTGTTAGCCAGTCAACGGCAGTGGCATTTGACAATAACAACAACAACAACAATAGCAACAACTATAGCATCAGCATCAACAGTGGCAGCAGCAGCAGCAGCCAAAACTGCAACAAAGTCAACGTCAGACACAGGCACAGACACAGACAAAGACACTGGGACAGACATAGGAACTGGCAATGCTGCCAGTCTTGCATATGAACTAACCATGCAGCTGTGTATGGATCTGGTTAATTTTCAGTCAGTATGCCTGCCTGCCGCTCTGTGTGTTTGTCTCTCTATCTGACTGTCTCACTCATCAACTTGTCGAAATTAAAAACGGAAGTTCCGTGGCAATTAACTGAAACGTTTGCTCCTGTTTCGCTCGCTTCGCTCTCTTATGCGCTTCTGCATCGTTTTGGCTCAAATTACATGTCGAAAAACTAAAAGAAGCTAAACAAAAAAATCAAAAAACAATTATTTAAAACAAGTCAACTTATTACCTTACGCAAAATACAAAAATGAACAAGAGAATAAGAAAAAAAAAAAAAAATAAAATAAAAATAAAGAAGCAGATTGCCAAGTACATTTGATATTATGCCTGTCACATCAGCATACGCACACGTTACCCCCGCTGTCAGGCGCAAGTGTGTGTGTGCACTGCAACAAGGAAATCCATTTAAATCTTATCAGTGGCTGCCAAGAGTAAATTATGCTGCTGTATGCTTGAAGCGATGCATTTTTACAGAGAATGTTTTACTTTTTATTGCAATAACGTAATTATGGTTGTTTTTTTTTTTTTATTTTTCTTTTTTTAACTTTAAATTCTTTTCTTTCTTGTTTTCATTGCAGATGCGTGTGCAACAGCGGCTTTACGGGTAAAAATTGTGAATCGGTATACATTCCATGTTCACCGTCACCATGTCAAAATGGTGGCACGTGTCGTGCATCGAACAGTTTAACATACGACTGCAAATGTCCTCTAGGTGAGTTGCATTAAAGCGTAATTGAATTTTATGCATGCCTGTATCCTAAATGCTTATGTTATTGTATGTTGCCTTAAGTTATCTTTTGTTATATGCAGTTAAAGGAAGCTGCTGCCTTTTTCCATGGGTTTGCAGTCGACTGGCATATGTGCCTGCTTACAGTTTGACAAGCACTGCATACTGTAAGATGAAGCGACACGACATAACGCTGCAATGGGTTTTCATAATTTCGCTTAAACGCTAATTGGGCAAATGCGGCGTTGCCACAAATTTTGTTTGTTGTTGTATGCCTACGCAACGCAAAATGTGTTCGTTTTTGTTGTTGTTATTTCGAGCGTTAAGAATTGTACAAGTGCTTGAACGCCCACGAAACGCTTGTAGACGTGTAGCAGCTAAACAAAAAACAAAAAAAAAATAACAACTTAAAATGACAGGGTGTGCCTGTTAAATCGATAAAGGCGCACAAAATCGCTTGTCGATTATGTAATTAAATGAGTGCCTATCTGTCTGTCTGTCTGTCTGTCTGTATATCTAGCTGACTGTACTGTTTGGATAAGCATAAAAATAGCTGACATACCATCCTGTACAACGGTTAACAATTATTAAAGTATTTATTTCGGTTGGTATATTGTTGTGGCTGCTGTTGTTGTTATTGCAACAAGAAAGAAAGCTCTTTGAAGCCGCTGCAATTCATCAATACATGCCCGAGACACCCGCACGTGTAACACAACATCAACATCAACGTCAGCAATAGCAACAGCATCAGCATTAACTACATCGACGTCTACGTCTACGTCCGTGTCCCAGTCCCAGTCCCAGTCCAGGTCTACGTCGTCATAGTCATCAGTGGAGGCGTACCAAATCAACATGGCACTAGTAGCCGCATGCGCAGCTAAGCAACTGCACAACTGAGCAACTAAACACGATGAGGAATAAGCAATGAACGACGAGCGAGCAGCGAGAGTAGCGAGGAGCGCCAAGCAATGAGCAGCAACGAACGTGCAAAGCATGATTTGCCAAAATGCTTCAACGAGAACCAGAATTGCGCCGCATGACCTCCTTAGGGCGTAACTGTGTCTATGCTGACTGGCGGTTGACTGGGCTTACTGTTTGCTTTTTTTTATACGCCACCCACTTCCCGCACTCACTCACTCACTAGCTTACTCGCTCATTTGCTATTTTTTGTTTTTTCTTTTTAAAGTTACATTGATTCCTTCGCTTGTACGTACGTTCAATGGTCAGACCAATATTGCCACAACTTGACTTGACTTGCCTTATTGACTTGGCCTGAAACGACTTGATTTGCGTTAGCTCGTCGTGTTGTTATTGTTGTTGTTGCCGTTGTTGTTGCTGTTATTGCCGGCGCATTCATCATTAATGCAACTGAACAACATTTTGGCGGCATAAAACAGCAAAACAAAAAGAAAAAAAAGAATAAAAAAACAAAGAAAACTATATAAATAAATAAAAACGAAAAAAAAAAAAGAATTTAACTGAAACAAAACTGAAGAAAACCAAAAGCAGAAAAAAGATGTATGGCGGTTTGTGCTGACTGATTTATTTGTAATTTCGGGCTTCGGTAAATTGACTTGGCCAATCTCATTCGTTTGAATGCGCGCGCGCACGCTCGCACGCTTGCCATCTCATTCGTTCGCCTGCTTTCGCGCGCGTTTATTGTTTTCTTGGTATGCGCGTGCCCCCGAGGGACATTTGTTGTATGTACAAAGCATTCGCCAAGTCCGCGCACGCCCGTCGCGACCTTCCTCGATACACAACGATTCTGGTCGATTTAATGTGTCTGTAATTTTGGCGTTCCCAAGCTCGGGCCTTTTAGTAGCTTTGCGCGCTTTCGCCTGCCTGCCTTGTTTCAAAACATAACACACACACACACACACATACACACACACCAATATCAAACACCACTAGCCCACCCCGTCTTCTTCTGTTTCTTTTTCTTCTTCTTGATTTCGGTGCTGTGCTGTGCTATGCTGTGGTGTTGGTTGTGTTATTGTTGTTGTTATTATGATTATTGTTGTTATTGTTGTTGTTACAAAGCACAGTGAAATGTCTCTACTCAAAGTCAGTTGCCACGTTGCAAATCAAAGTTCAAATTGATTTTGTTTTCTTTAGCCGCAAAATGTAATTTGCTTAGCTGCGCTTGCTCTTGCGCTTATTGGAAAAAATGTAAATTATTTGCCGCTTACACTGCCAATCCAACTGACTGCATACATTTGTCTCAACCAAAAATTGTTCAATTATTTCAAATTTTTTCTTGCTTTTTTTTTTTTTTTTGTTTTGTTTTGTTTGATTTGGTTTATCGTGTCTCATATTTCTGTTCTCAATGCCTGCCTGCCTGGCTGTGTTAACCTCGCTGACATGTTAGCAAGCCGCCTTTAGCAACTGAAGCTTTCTATGTGCCGCGTCGCACTTTTCCCAAGCGGTAGTAAATACTCTTGTTTGTAAAACTTTCATGAACAACTCACGGCTCTTGTGCATTGCCTCTCAAAAAAAAAAAAAGTAAATAAACGGTATGTGGAGTGTTGTGTTAACATTTTGCCAAACTGCGTCACACACGTCATCAAAATTTGACAGTTTACCAAAATTCGATATGCTTTCACATGGGCTAAAACGATTAAAGTCGCAAACGGTTAGCATATCGAAACTAAGCTACTAAGCCAAGTCAACATAACCAAGAGCCAAAAATTAATTCGCCACATGCCCTACGCGCGCACATTCATTTAATTATTTATGGCTCATTCGTATAAATGCTCTTGGGCGGCATCATCATCATCATCATCGTCATCATCATCACCATCATCATCACCATCATCATCATCAGTTGCGCAGTTGTCGTCTTGTCGTCAATTCTCCGATCCTGTCTCTGCGCCCGCGTATATGCTTGCCTGCGTGCCACTTTACGCTTGTGTCGCAATTCTTGCGCAATTTCGCACTAAAGTTTGCGCCGAATGAAATCTTCGTTGTTCCACAATAAGCCAGCGCATTGTATAAATATCCTACTTACTGCTTGTTGCCACCAACCATTTACCTACCAACCACCGACCGCCATCGTCATCATCATCATCATCATCATCATCATCATCATCATCATCATGGTCGTCATGTAACTACTTTTTCCTTTTCTTGCAACTGCGCGTGATGTCCACAGGGCGATTCGTGTCGTGTTTTTTTTTTGTTTTTTTTTTTTGTTTTTTACTTATTGTATTTTATTTTTGAATTTTATTTAATGCTTTTCTTAGTTTCGGATTGTTTGAGGCGTAATGGCTTTTATAGAGCATACAAATTTATTGTCCATAGTACTGGTGCAGGCGTATTAAATTTATTTCAATTTTCTGTTTTATATATATTTTTTTTTTATTACTTTTTTACATTTTAAACGTCGGCGCATTTACACCATTTCATGGCATCTTATTTTGCAGTCTGTATAGTTGCGGCTCATTATTGACGCAATTATGCATGCAAATAACAGCAAAAAATAAAAAATAAAAATAGTAGATCGCATGACCTTTACAGATCCGCATTCACACAAGTTCCCACTTACACTTACGCGTAGTATTGGTATTAGAATTCACAATATAGATGCTGATTAGAATACAATTTTCGCGCAAAGACTACAGCCGCACCCTATTAGCAAATTAAACAGAAAGCAAACAAACAAAAACCCAACAACAAAATGAAACAAAAGCAGTCACAGAGCAATAAAATTAGTTACATTTAAACTTCCATCATTGAAACAGCAGTGCATACAAATTCAAAAAAAGAATGGAAAAAAAATAATACAAGCCAATTTCAATGGAGCAAAGCGGAGCATGCGCGAGCCAAGCAAAAAGTTGCACTCGGCGCGAACATGAGAGCCAAACCAATGTACAATTATATGCGCGATTGAGGCTGCAATTGCAATAACAACAACAACAATAAAACAAACGACCAATACTTTGGTAATTAACTCGATGTGCGCACTGCTTCTGTGGCTAGTCAAAGCCAGTCAGTGCCACCCGCACATTTGAGCGAAAGAGAGAACGTATATGCGCACATATTGCATATGCAATTTGAAAAAAAGAGTGTAAATGACTTTGTCTGAGCAAACGAACGAACAAACAAACTAACAAACAGACTCAAGCACACACACAATCGACAGACTCATTCACAACTGCAGCGAGAGCAAGAGCAGACCGAACAAAACAACAATAACGTCAAAGCTTGCATTATTTATGCTTAACCAGCGCCCGCATCCCGCCTGCCCTCTCTTCTCTTTATGCGACGCTCATCAACACTTGGCTTAATTCGCTTCAATTGAATTAATTAAACAAAATTGCAATGAGCAAATGAGCAAAAATTTTTGCACAAAGCAAAGTAAATAGAACAAAAAAAGAGCTGCTGCACTGTAACAGCAAATTGTTTAGCTAACAGTGCACTGTCTAAACATATGTACATACATGCATACATACATACGTGCATACATATTGACTGTGACTGGCTGCTATATGCAATTATACAGGCTATGCAAGTTTTTTGAATAAAACATTTTAGACAAATTAAATGTCGCCGGGACACAATCGGCGTTACATATTTGTCTAAGCTTATTTGAGAGACAAAAAATTATAAGAAAAAAAAAAAACAACAAAATTTGACTTACAATGGCGTTATTTATGCTAATTCCTGTTAGCAATTGACAAGCTCGCTGCTTTCTAATTAGACAGTGAACATTGCTGTTGCCATGCTATTGCTGCTGCTATTGCTGCTGCTGCTACTGCTGCTGAGCAGCACAGTAGTCAATTTGCTGAAGGCAGCGACAGCATTTGCAATTGCAACAGCTGCAACGATGTGACCACGGCAACAGTAACAGCAGCTACAACAAAAACAAAAATAATAATCGCAGCTTAACATCATGCAGCTAGACCAATGCAAACAAAGTGACGGTCATGCGGACAACAACAACAACAACAACAACAACTGTACGTTCGAAAAGTTGGGGACGCCAAAGTGTTTGCTGCTTGTTGTTCTCTTTATTGCATTTTGCCAAGCTTAGTAGAGCAGCGTTGTGCCTTTAATTTCCATACCCCACCAAATTACTATTATTGTTGTTGCTGTTTTTGGTTTTTATGATTGTCATTGACCATTGTCGCTTATATTGTCGCTGCTTTAACTGACAACGAAAGGTCTTTCTTCATGTGCAATATAGTTAAATACAGTACTACATGGACAATTGTGATGTGTTATTTAAAAGAGGCACTGCATATTACTTTTCAATAAATCAAAAATTCCAAAAAATAAGATTAAAAATTCAAATTCAGAAGATTGGCGTGGAAACCCTTTAGTTTGGAGAACAACTGTTCATCAAGTTCAACAGTTTGCGACAATTTGTCTAAATTTTATTATATGTTTACAAGTTCAAGGTAATACTGTAAATATTTATACACTCATATGCACATACATATGTATGTATATGCATATGCATGTAAATTGGATTGTATATTGTGCATACATTTACGTCTTCGGCATGCATCTCTAGCGATGCAAATTGTTTTGCCAATTGACTTTAATAATAATAATGCTGATGATGATGACGACTGACTGGCGACGAACACAAATTGCTTAGAAGCAACAACAACATTACAGTGCACATAATAGTACTGTAAGCAGGCTTCACATAAATACATATCTATATACATACATACATACATACATACATACATATATATATATATATATGCAAGCATATATAGTTAGCAAATTGCAAGTGAAATGAAATTATTTCGTTGCAACATTTTACGTACATACGAGTATGCAGACGAAATTGATTTGTGTTCTAACCATGGGCCAGTATACATTTGAACTTTTGCTAAGCTTGTCGCCTTCCTGCACCACCAGTCTTAGGATTATTACAACTGCAACGAAAAGGAAGACAAGCAAAAACACACAAAAAACGAAACGAAAACGAAAAAAAAAGAAAAGAAAAAAACACACATTGCAAATGTTTAGTTTCCTCTTTATTATGAAACATTTCTTTGGTTAAAACGCGCCGCGCTTTGTTAATATGCCTTTGCGCCTTTGTCGCGGCACAATTTGATTAATTGCGCTTGGCACAAAAGCAGTTAGAAAAACCAACTGAGAAAAGCAAAGCGAGGCAAGGCTAGTCGGCGTTGTAAAAAGCAAAGAGTAGCAAGACATGCAGGCAGGCAAAAAAATAAGCAACAACAGAAAAACCCAACAACATGCTGTTAATCTTAACAATAGTAAAGTGCAAATAATTGCAGACGATTTGTTGCAGTAGGAGAAGAAAGCAAAAAAAAAAAAAAAAAACACAAAATAGAGAGATGCAGCAGCATTTTAAGGGGAAGTGCAAGGGGCAGTTTTTTTTTTTTTTTTTGCTTTGTGTATGTGAGTAAAAATCCGGAAAAGTGTATTTATAAGTGGTAGGTTTTTATACTCTGTATCAAAAAATGAGAAAGGGTATATTAAAGTTGTGCAAACGTATGTAACAGGTTGAAAGAGGAATGGCAGAGCCCACAAAGTATATATATTCTTGATAAGCATCGTAATACGAGGCAATCTAGCTATATCCGTCCGGCTGTCTGTCCGTATGAACAAACGGATCGGAAACGGTTAGATCTACAATTACCAAATTTGGTACGAAGACTCTCCTAATCCATAGGCGTAACGAGTTTATTTTGTTTTTTTTCGATATTCTACCTATAACTTATAGCTGCCATAACAAAGATCAACCAAAAACCACATTTACTAACAAAAACCCTTTTGTTTTTCAAGATATCATTACTAAATTTTGGATTTAATAGTTCTATGTGATTTCCAAACACATATCTCAATATTATAAATATCGGTTTACTATATCATATAGCTGTCATAGGAACGAACATCCCAAAAACAACATTTACTGGGAAAAACTTTTTTGTTTATTAAGATATCATTGCCAAATTTTGGATTTAATAATTGTAGGTAATATCCAATCATATTCCTGAATATGATAAATATCTGTGTACTATAACATATAGCTGCCATAGTATCGATCGGCCAAAAAATGAGTTTGACTAAGAATACAAAATATTAAAACAACAAAAAAACAAAATGTATTGACACCCGACTATAGTGCTGCCTTTTTAGTTTTTTAGTTGACTATACAGACTTTTGTTGCTAATCAGCTTAGCTAACCGCAAGCGACGCTATGCCGTGTTACTGCGCATGGCGGCTGGTTTAACAGCAAGGAGACAGTGTGAGGAGGACTTACATAGTTTAATAACGACATGCGCAGTGAACACTTGGCGTAAAATAATTTAAAAACAACAACTAAAGCAACAGCAACAAAAATAATTATCAAGTAGCAGTTCAAAGTTCGGTCACTATGTGACTGGGTTTGTGTGTACACATTTCAGCACATGAATATAAGGCAACATTTTAGTGTGAAACTAAGAACATGTGTTTGTCATCAGGCACAGACAAATCAACAACAACAACGGCAATGACAACAAAAACGATAACAGCATAACGGCAGCGACGGCACTAACAACAACAAAAACAACAACAACAACGACAATAAGAAGGAGAACACCAACAACATTTTCTTTCACATTGCAACCTAATCTCTGTACACATGCGCATAGAGGAAGGAAACAGATGTTGCGCATGGCATAAAATATTGTGTATAAATTGTAGCAATATTTAAAGGCAAAAATAAGACAAAAACAAATCCACACGTATGTACATACATATGTATGTATGTACCATATATACATACATGCGTACAATATATTTATACACATGTACATCTTACACACTTAATAACGCCGCCAAGCCAAGCAACATAAAATCTTTACGCAGCAAACCCTAAAAAGTGGTTGTGAGTTTTGATGATGAGTGCCTTGAGTGGGGATGGTTTACGTGTATACATATTTGGAGACGTACAGGAAGGCTATCTTCTTAGCCTTTAATTTAATTAACGTGATTTCTTCACTTCACCTTTAATCCACTCTCATGCGTAATTTACTTTGTGTGAGTGAAGTTGGCAGTACTAACTTAACAGCTGATACAACAGAACGTGACTGAGATAGATAAATCCAAAACACACAACCCAGAAAACGCAATTTCCCATGGTAAAACATTTCAAGAATATACATATGCATTCCTCAGTAAATTCGCCCTAGGCTCAAAACTTCTATGCTCAAAAATAAGTGAAATTTGACATGGTGACAACATTGGACTGCTTAATACTTCATGTAACATCTGATTTCGGTCAACTTTGTGTTTATCAGTAAATAGAAGTGAAGTGAATAAATCTGCAAACTATTTTATAACGCTTGATGAAGCAAATGTCATGAGTTAGTTTAATATTGAAGTATACGCATGCGCAGAAGAGCAGGCAGTCGGCAGACATAAAGATATGCAATGTTGTTGTTGTTGTTCATGTATTTCTCATTTATTTAAGTTTCATATTTATAAACGCCAGAAAAAGAATCAAATAATTTAGTTGACGATAAAATGCAATAATTAAAAAATATTAATTTAAAGCTTAGTCAGTTGCGTAAATTGAATTTTTACTGTAGCTATGCTATGTTGTTGCTGTTCGTGTTATTGCCACATAAATACACACAACAGCGCGTCTAAGCCGCGTTTGTCTGTTATGTGTGTGCATGTTTGTTAATTGTATTTATACAACATTTTCTTTATGCTCCAAGTGCTTCATTTTGATGACAACAACAACAACAACAACAACAATGGCAACAAAGGCAGCATGTAAACGCCTTTAAAACGCGCTCCATACATACGCACAAGCAAACTTATACACAGAGCGACAATATTACTTGAAATAAGGTACAACAATAATAACAACAACAAAATAATATAATGCCCCTTTAAAACTGAGACCGACCGACCACAAAGACCAAAAAACACAACAATAAAAAAACGCAAAGAAAAGAAAACCAAACTAAACCAAACCAGACCAGACAAGACGCAAGCGACAATCGACCATGTTTAAAGCTTGGCCAGGCCAGAGCAATAATGGCTGCAAAGTGAGTTAGTGAACGGGTGAGGGGACGGGCGGGCGGTCGGTCGGTCGATAGACGCATTTGGGCGGCAGCGGTGCACACAGAACCCGTACGACGAAGAAAAAAAACCCTTTTTTAGTTAAGTTGCTAGAGGTGCATGCAAGCCCCAGCGTCAACAAAAGCCAACAAACGCGCAAACGAGAGTGAACGATAAGTTAAATCCGCATGTCATATGCGAGAATGAGAGAGCAAGCAAAGCGCATATAAAACGACAAACTAACGAACGTTGAACGAACGAACAAACGATTTTATTCCCCGAATGCTCGCTCAACGAACCAAAGTAAAGCGCAATGAGCGTTAAGAAAGCAAAAATAAATGAAATGGAGTACAACAACAACAACAACAATAACATTAAGAACGACAAGAAAACTCGATCGAGCGAGTAACAACAACATTGCACATAAATACATATGACGATCAGACCAGCAGCGGCGGTGCGCATAAGCAACTAGCAGCAACAACAACAACAACAACGTAAGCAACGTTCGCCTGTCTCGCGCAGAGGCGCTGTTGTTTGCCGTTTGTTATTACTGTTGTTGTTGCTGGTGTGGCAGCCGCTGCGGCAAGATATGAGACCGTGGGAAACAACAACCAAAGACGTTCATACGTTTTTTTTTTCTTCCAATACAATTGCTGTTGTTATTTCTCCTTCCCCTTTTTGTTTGTTCGTTCGTTGGTTCGTTCGTTTCATAAGCGAGTGATTCGTAACTTGTTCGGCTTTTGCGTTTACATTTACACTGACTCTCTCTCTCTTCCTCTCTCATTCTCTCACGATCTCACTCACTCGCTCTCTTTGCTGTACATATTGCACAAAGTTACGTACATACGTACTTTTCTTCTTTAGTTTGTTTATGTTTCATTTATTTTTTTGTTGCTCGCGCTCTCAGTTTAGTTCCCTGGGACATTTTTTCTTACATGGGTATGTCTGATTATTCGCTTGGCTTGGAATGAATGTTAAGAAAAAACATTTTTGATTACGCTTGTCTGTCTGTCAGTTCGTCCTTCGAATGTAGTGACGGAGAGAGAGCATAATGGCGCATTTGGGCTAAACTATAAGAAAGAGCACGCTCAGTTGTGGTGTGTTGAGAGAACGCTCACGCGCATGTGGTCAAGTCATAAAACTGTGCTAAAAGCCGGTATTTTTACCTGTTTTAGCTGCCAGTATCTGTAAGATATGTACGCATGCGCACGCTTACTCTCTCGCCTCTCTCTTCTCTTGTTTGAGTGTATTTTTTGTTTCCTTTTGCTGCTTTACATTATTTGCCCAACACTTGGCGCTGTATTGTTGCTGTTGTTGTAAATGGTTTATGCTGCATTCAATTTTTATTAATATTAGTAGCGCCCACTGCACCGCTCGCAGACACGTTCACTCGCTCTCAATCAATAAGTTTTGGTTGATTTCTCTCTTTCTCTCTCCCAATATCTCAGGTTTGCTCAACAAGAGCAGCTTTAGCAAAGTTTTCTTGCATGGACTTTATGTTGTTATGTGCGCTTTATTTCCATTTTATTTTGTTTTTGGTTTCATCGTATTCTTTCGTGTCTGCTGTTTGCGTTTGTGCTTATGCTAATTTGCATAAGCATGAGTAATGCCTCCTAGGCTTCAAACTGGAACTGGACTCCAGCTGCATAAACTAGGCGGCTTTGAACCCGCTTGGTCGCAGTTGTCGAACGCGCTCGCATGCTCGTGTGTTCTGTCGTCGTTAGACGCTGATGTGGTCGGCGATGGTGGTTGAAGTGGCGAAAACTCAGTACTCATCGGTAGTGTTATGTGTGAGCGCAGAATCGTATATCGTCGCGGCAAACGGCGAACGAAGAAGTGGAATTACGGACCGCACCGTACGAATGCGACGTAAAATGCGGAGCTGCAAATATATTTGTTGTGTTTTTTTTTTAACGGAAATTCTTTGAAAAGGAAACAGCCAAAAAATCCTGATTCTTTTTGCTACTCTTTCTTGACGCTCTCTCCGCGAGTTTGTGTGCGTGCGTCAGTTTATGTGTATGTGTAGAACGCGCGCAGGCGCTGCTTCTTCTTGCACTTCGATTCTTGTGTGTTTGAATGCATTTCCCCGCAGCGCGTTCTTCGTTCTGTTTTTGCTTCCTTTTTGTATTTATTTTTTGTTTTTTTTTTCTTATTTCTAATATCGGCCATGAACGAATTTGATCTGTTGAAGTGTTAAAACAAAAAGTGGATAAAAAAATAAAAACTTAATACAAATAATTTAAAAATCGAATTTATTACGAATGTGTGTTAAACAATTTACAAACGGAACATATGTGTTATAAAAATGCTGTTGTTGTTGCTATTAATCGTTTGCATGCCAAATGCAAGAAAAACAACTACAACAACAGCAGCAGCAGCAGCAGAACTCACCTCTGCTGTGATTACAAAGCCAACAACAACATGTGAGTGAAAGAAGAAAATTTAAATAATATAAACAAAAGCATTTAGGCAGGCATAGGCATGTGTAAATTATTTATTGCAGTACATCATCACAACATTGTGCATGTCATGGTATACATATTGTTAAATTGTTACATTTTCAGGCTATCAAGGCAAGAACTGCGAACAGAATATCGACGATTGTCCCGGCAATCTGTGCCAGAACGGCGGCACATGCATCGACGGCATTAACAGCTACCGCTGCAGCTGTCCACCGAACTTCACCGGCCAGTACTGCGAAGCCGATGTCGATGAGTGCGCCTTACGTCCGTCCGTGTGCCAGAACGGTGCCACCTGCACGAATACACACGGCACGTACTCGTGCATTTGCGTCAACGGCTGGGCCGGCCCGGACTGCAGTGAGAACATTGACGATTGCGTGGCGGCCGCTTGCTTCTACGGAGCCACCTGCATTGATGGCGTTGGCTCGTTCTACTGCCGCTGCACACCGGGGAAGACGGGACTGCTGTGCCATCTGGATGATGCCTGCACCTCGAATCCCTGCCACGCGGATGCCATATGCGACACAAGTCCGATCAATGGCTCCTATGCCTGCTCGTGTGCCACGGGCTACAAGGGGGTCGACTGTTCCGAGGATATCGATGAGTGCGATCAGGGTTCGCCGTGTGAGCACAATGGCATCTGTGTGAATACGCCGGGCTCGTTTATGTGCAACTGCTCGCAGGGCTTCACGGGGCCACGCTGTGAGACGAACATCAACGAGTGCGAATCGCATCCGTGCCAGAACGAGGGCAGCTGTCTGGATGATCCGGGCACCTTTCGTTGCGTCTGCATGCCCGGCTTCACCGGTACACAGTGCGAGATCGACATCGACGAGTGCCAGTCGAATCCATGCCTGAACGATGGCATCTGCCACGACATGATTAACGGCTTTAAATGCTCCTGTGCGCTGGGCTTCACGGGCACACGCTGCCAGATCAACATCGACGACTGCCAGTCGCAGCCATGTCGGAATAATGGCATCTGCCATGACTCCATTGCCGGCTACACGTGCGAGTGTCCGCCGGGCTACACGGGACCCTCCTGCGAGATCAACATCAACGACTGCGATTCGAATCCGTGCCATCGTGGCAAGTGCATCGACGGCGACAATTCGTTCAAGTGCGTTTGCGATCCCGGCTTCACCGGCTACCTGTGCCAGACGCAGATCAACGAATGCGAGTCGAACCCATGCCAATTCGATGGCCATTGCGTGGACCGCGTGGGCTCGTACCTGTGCCACTGCCGGGCCGGCACCTCGGGCAAGAACTGCGAGATCAATGTGAACGAGTGCCACAGCAATCCGTGCAACAACGGCGCCACCTGCGTCGACGGCATCAACAAGTACACCTGCAGATGCGTACCCGGCTTCACCGGCGTGCACTGCGAGATCAACATCAACGAGTGCGCCTCGAATCCCTGCGCCAACAATGGCGTCTGCATGGACCTGGTGAACGGCTACAAGTGCGAGTGTCCGCGCGGCTTCTACGACGCGCGCTGCCTGAGCGACGTGGACGAGTGTGCCTCGAATCCGTGCACGAATGGCGGCCGCTGCGAGGACGGCATCAACGAGTTCATCTGCCACTGCCCGCCCGGCTATGGCGGCAAGCGCTGCGAGATCGACATCGATGAGTGCAGCTCGAATCCGTGCCAGCACGGCGGCATTTGCATTGACCAGCTGAACTCCTTCACCTGCCAGTGCATGCCCGGCTACACGGGCTACAAATGCGAAACGAACATCGACGACTGCGTCACGAATCCGTGCGCCAATGGCGGCACCTGCATCGACAAGGTCAACGGCTACAAGTGCGTCTGCAAGGTGCCCTTCACCGGGCGCGACTGCGAGTCGAAGCTGGATCCCTGCTCGACGAACCGCTGTCGGAACGATGCCAAGTGCACGCCGTCGCCGAACTTCCTGGACTTTGCGTGCAGCTGCAAACTGGGCTACACCGGACGCTACTGCGACGAGGACATTGACGAGTGCAGCCTGTCGTCGCCGTGTCGGAACGGCGCCACCTGCCTCAACATACCCGGATCGTATCGGTGCCTCTGCGCCAAGGGCTACGAGGGACGCGACTGTGCCATCAATACGGACGACTGCGCCTCGTTTCCTTGCCAGAACGGCGGCACTTGCCTGGACGGCATTGGCGACTACTCGTGCCTGTGTGTCGACGGCTTTGACGGCAAGCACTGTGAGACGGACATCAATGAGTGCCTGAGCATGCCGTGCCAGAACGGCGCCACCTGCCGCCAGTACGTCAACTCGTATACGTGCACGTGTCCGCTGGGCTTCTCCGGCATCAATTGCCAGACGAACGACGAGGACTGCACGGAGAGCTCGTGCATGAACGGCGGCACCTGCATCGACGGCATCAACAGCTACAACTGCTCCTGCCTGCCGGGCTTCACCGGCTCGAACTGCCAGTACAAGATAAACAAGTGCGACTCGCAGCCGTGCCAGAATGGCGCCACCTGCCACGAGAACGGCGAGGAGTACACCTGCCACTGCTCGTACGGCTACACGGGCAAGCAGTGCACGGACTACGTCGACTGGTGCACGCAGTCGCCGTGCGAGAACGGGGCCACCTGCACGCAGCTGAAGAACCAGTACAGCTGCAAGTGCGCCTCCGGCTGGACGGGCAAGCTGTGCGACGTGGAGATGGTCTCGTGCAAGGACGCGGCCATACGCAAGGGCGTCAGTCTGAAGCAGCTGTGCAACAACGGCACCTGCAAGGAGCACGGCAACAGTCACCTCTGCTACTGCAAGCAGGGCTACACCGGCAGCTACTGCCAGCAGGAGATCAACGAGTGCGACTCGCAGCCATGCCAGAATGGCGGCACCTGCCGCGATCTGATCGGGGCCTATAAATGCGTCTGTCGCAAGGGATTCCAGGGACAGAACTGCGAACTCAACATTGACGATTGCTCGCCGAATCCATGTCAGAATGGCGGCACCTGTCACGATCTCGTGCAGACGTTCTCCTGCTCCTGTCCGCCCGGCACGCTGGGCATAATCTGCGAGCTGAACCAGGACGACTGCGTGCCCGGCGCCTGTCACAACAACGGCACGTGCATCGATCGCGTTGGCGGCTTCGAGTGCGCCTGCCCGCCGGGCTTTGTGGGCTCGCGCTGTGAGGGCGACATCAACGAGTGCCTCTCGAATCCCTGCTCCAATGCGGGCACCCTCGACTGCGTGCAGCTGGTGAACAACTACCATTGCAACTGCAAGCCCGGCTACATGGGCCGTCACTGCGAGAACAAGGTCGACTTCTGCGCCAACTCGCCCTGCCAGAATGGCGGCATCTGCTCCACCAAGCAGAGTGGCCACCATTGCGTCTGCGCGGACGGCTTCTACGGCAAGAACTGCGAGTTCTCGGGCCACGACTGCGACTCGAACCCGTGCCAGGCGGGCAACTGCGTTATAGACGATGCGGGCGGCTACAGGTGCGAGTGTCCGCGCGGCACTGCGGGCATACACTGCGAGATCGACACCATGGACGAGTGCAGTCCGAATCCGTGTCTGCAGGGGGCCGCCTGCGATAATCTGTTGGGCGACTTCGATTGCTTCTGCCCGAGCAAGTGGTCCGGCAAGCGTTGCGAGGTCTACGACCCGAACTATCCCGGCTGGGTGTCGGACAGCACGCGCGGCGCCATGAACAAGTATGCCAAGGATCTGGAGTATCAGCGCGAGCTGTGCAACAAGCGCGGCTGCGACCAGAAGAAGGGCAATCACGTCTGCGATCCGGAGTGCAATACCTATGCGTGCCACTTCGACGGCAACGACTGTTCGCTGGGCATCAATCCGTGGGTGAACTGCACGGCGCCGATCGAGTGCTGGCGCGTCTTCATGGACGGCAAGTGCAACGAGGAATGCAACAATGCCGCCTGCCTGTACGATGGCCGCGACTGCGAGAAGAAGCTGCAGCCGTGCAATCCCATCTACGACGCCTACTGCCAGAAGCACTATGCGAACGGCTTCTGCGACTATGGCTGCAACAATGCCGAGTGCAACTGGGACGGCCTGGACTGCGAGAACGCCTCGGAGCAGCCGAATCTGGCCGATGGCGCCATCTCGATGATCATGCTGATGGACATCAAGCAGTTCCGCGAACAGCAGGTGGACTTTCTGCGCGAGATGGGCCACGTGCTGCGTACGACGGTGCGCATCATGAAGGACTCCATGGGCGATGACATGATACTGCCCTGGAAGGGCACCTCGCCCATGACGGACATACAGAACTCGGAGTTCGCGCGCAAGCACAACGTCCTCTTCACCGAGCGCAACGGCCAGACGGGCATACAGATCTACCTGGAGATCGACAATCGCAAATGC
>JBAMBQ010002983.1:0-2500 GCA_037044495.1 Stegana nigrithorax | reverse complement strand
TATATATAAATATATATACATTAAAACGCACAGCAGCATAATACATGCAGGTGAATAATTTGCTTATTTTAATGTGTAAATTGTAAAATTTGTTTCTAACTTAAATACATTTTTTTTAATAATTTAAAAAAGAAAAACTTTGAAAATAAATAAAGTACACTTTTTTTAAGACATCATTGTGTTTATATTCCGTTAACATATGCCCTTTTCGCTCTACGAGAGAATATTTGTAACGCCATTATTAAATCGGCGAAACCTATTATTTCGCTGGAGTAGGATTTTACAATATGCCCTAATCAAGACACTCCGATCGACACATTCCACAAAGATCCTAAGCATCTGCGTTGCCACTCGCAACAACAAAACTGTGCAACTTTGCGGTTGCACCCCGCACATACCATGCACACCATATGATACTTCTTGTTCTAGTTGAGTTTCCTGAGACTTTAAATGTGTCGCTCTTGTTGATATTTTGAGTTTTATATTGATTACCAGGATGTTTTGTTTTGACCGATGAAGAATTCACCTTTAAGATTGCCGAAACCTGCTCTGAAGGATACCCAAGGGCGATAAAAATCAAAGTTTTATTCCCTGCGCCTTTGTATTACTGTCCAATTGCCGCCATGTATTGTACATCTGCATTGTAGGCGACTTGTAACGCGGAGGTGTACGTACCGAAAAGAAACCAGCAATATGAATGAATGAATATGGCAATTAAACGATTTTAACATAATTTCCACACTTGACCAACATATTCACTGCCAAAAAGTTGGAAAACTTCGCATCCCACCATTGCAGTCAGAAACGCACTCCGGCTTAGCGACTAAACGTATTGCGCAGTGCAGTGCACAATTATCTTTAGCAAGGGCAATGAGGCTCTGCTTTCCCATGCTGTCCTGCTAAAGATAATAAATCTTCAAACAACAATAATATACGATCCCATCTATATGAAATGAAGAAATTCAACACAACGCATAATTTGCGTGTTATATTTTTATTCAATGCTAATGTCACACCAGGCGCTCATAATTGCAAAAAAGCAGAATCAGCAAGAAGCGAAAACAATCAGCAGAGAATATGTATAATAAGAACACGCATGACCCCGTTGAAAAAATTTGCACCTGGGTCCTGTCGCCAGGACCCTACCGTTTTTTTTTCTATTTGTCATATGCGTGGCGATTGCCATTTTTTTGGCAGTCCAATAATGTTGTTCTTGTTGAATTTGGAGTGTGCACAAATTTCTTGTTCCAAAGAATTCTGTTGCTTGCTACGTTTTTTATGAGCTTGGTATGAAAAGTCGTTCATCGACCATACCGTTTGAACTACAAGTGTTTGTGTGTGCATGCAGAAAGGAATTTGTCGTGATTTTGAAATTTTGATTATTAAGAATATATTTTTTGCTTTCTGTTGCTGCTACTTCTTTATTATCCTAAGCATTTCATTCTGCTTTTCATGCGTGCCTGGTATAAAAAGACAGTCGAATTGAATTTATGTATGCATTTGAACAGCAACACCTGCAGTATGTGTATACACACACACTAATAAGCGAATTATCATGATTTTTGAAGCTTCAATTGTCCAGCTATTTTATTTTTCTCGCTTTTTATAAAATACTAGCTGACCCGGCAGACGTTGTACTGACCTTTTTTCTACATGATTATACAATCCAAAATATCGCTTCATTTTGATTATATGTAATACAAAGCGGACCCGGCAGATGTTGTACTGCTCATTTTTATAATGTGTCCTATTTCCCCAGTATCCTCTAAAAATACACCAAATTTCATAAAATGCAATGCATTTTTATTGTCTGTTATATATATAGGCGTGTCACCGCCCACTTTAATTATGCATCTTATTTCTCCCGATGTTCTTTACAAGTATACCAAATTTCATCCACCTACCTTAAATACTTTAAGAGATACAACGATTTTAGTTTTTCGCTTATATGGTGGGGGGTGGTCGAGGGGGAGATAGCTTAAAATGACTGTTCCAGAAACCATCCCAGGAGTGAACTCAACAACTTCCCAAAGTTTCATCCCGATCGGTCAAGCAGTTTTGAAATGCATAGGGAACATACACACAGACATTAATTTTTATATATATAGTTTGGCTCTGCTTCTTTATTGTTACGGGCATATATTTTCTCAAAGCTGCTTCTGCATGAAAAAGGTCAAAGCCAATTAGAATATTTTGCAGTAATTACGCATTATTGCTGAAAATTATTGCGTGCAAAATTACATTTATTGAACAATGTTATATTATTCAGTTCATATAAAAGAAAAATTTTGCATGCATTCAATTGAACTGGCAATCATCGAAACAGCAGATCGTTCAGATTGTAGTGGAGTGCGCAAAATATTTAATGAAGACAATTTAAGCCGGCTACGCAAAATATGAATATTTGGTGGACTATTTATTTGGATCTTTGACTGTGTATCTGCATTTAATAAATTGAGCAATATTAATGGATAAATATGGAAACGTAACAATTTTCACA
>JBAMBQ010002982.1:0-57906 GCA_037044495.1 Stegana nigrithorax | reverse complement strand
TTTGGGTGCGCTGCTCTGCCTATCTCAACTTTAACTTCGACAACAACAGCTTCACCTTTGCGTTCACCTTCACCATCGACATCAACATCAACATCACCTTTGTGCTTGCCATCGCCTTTGTCTCATACTCAGTCTGCGTCTGAGTCACCCGAAGCGCTGCTTACTGCTGTGTCCTTTGAGACACACGATACCACTTCAAATGAAACTAAAAAAAAAAAAAAGCAAACAAAAAAACAACACATTAATGCAACAACAACAACAAAATAAATAAAATAAAAAAGAAAGGATAATAACGCGGCTAATAGACGGTATCGAATTTAACTCTAGCAGTGGCAGCGTCACGGGCAGCCGATAATCATCTACTTGAGCGCTACAATGGCCGAGGCGCACAGGCATTGGCGGTAATTGTCTAAGGATACTTGACGCTCTGCCGCTGCCAGAGCCAGGAGCCAGTGCTGCTGTATATCTGCCTATTGTTGTTTGTGCCTCGTTGTCGTTACTGCTGCTGTTGTTGTTGTTGTTGTTGTTGTTGTTGTTGATGTTTTTGTGGCTGCAGCCTCATTCATTACAGCACAGCATGCAACAGCAGAGCGCCTGGCTGGCCTGGATTGCGATTCATTTTGGATTAGCGCAGGCAGCGCCTGTCACCGTTCGCCTTGAGCTGAGGTTAAGGAACCTGCATTCGATGTTCTTAACTCTTTAGCGTCTGCATCCTTTTGCACATGTTTCCGCAAAGTTTGTGCGGTTGCTTGGCCAACGTCTATGCTTGCGTGTCGTTACGTGCGCTGTATACCAGAGACAGGACATGCAGTGTCCTTTCGCATTTTCGCTTTGTCTATTGCTCAGCTGACGATGTTGACGCTGACGACAGCTAAAATGTTTAATTTTATTTTTTTTCTTTTGGTTTTTTGGTTTTTTCTTCTCTTTTTACAGGAAATGCTGCATAAGTTGTTGAATTTTTTTTTTTATATTTTTACCGTGCTGTTTCTATGCTTAGCCAACATCCTGCGCAGTGGAGCGAGAAGCGTATCGATCGAATGCAATCTTTTGTAATTAAATGTATTTAGTTTTTTTTATTTTGTTTTTTAGTTTTTAATCGTTCGTCTTTACTTTTGCTGGGCAATCTATAATTCTTTGCTATTATCCTTGCATTTGCCACACGTTGCATGACGTGTTGCAAAACATTTCTAAAAAAATTAAAAATAAAAAAAAGTGTTCACTTGAAAAATGCCGCTCTGCGTGGCTTTCATAGACGCAAATTGCGCTGCTGTCGTCGTCATTTGTGCCTTTCAATTAAATTCCATCTTGAAATTGTTTTCTCAAAACGCAACTTAAACGTACACTATAATTGCATGCATATGCATAAATACACACTTATGTGCATACTATACATACAAAAGGATGTACATATGTACATACGTGTATATACATATGTACATATGAATAAATATATAAATATACATATGAGTAAGTATATTCATTTGCTCAATTTTTTAGCCACTCGCACCGCCACTCGATTCCCACAGCGAACAAAACGCACAAAAGTTTGACTTAACCCTTTCATGTTTTATCGTTTATTCAGCGAAGGCACGTAAGTGCACGCTCCCATACGCCCACCCCACGCTAAATAACGGGTTAGACGTCCAAAATAATAATAAAATGTAATTACCTATTCGAGACTTGTTAACGAACTTATTAAGCGTAGACAATAATACAAAATACATACACACAAACATGCATGGATACATTGATGTTCAAATTTGTATTGTATTTTTAACGAAAGTATATTTAAATATATGCACGGCACACACACAGTCCATGCGACATTGAAATGAAGTAATTACGTTTGAAATTATTTATAAATATGCGTACACCGTCATAGTTGACATACATACACACATATATGTATTCACACACATGCATGCATATGTATATACCCCTGTGTATATATTTGTATAGAGTACATATGTACGCATGTATATATATATATTAAGTACCTATGCATGTCAACTGCAACATCTGTTCGCAATCTAACATATCCGTGTATTAGGTTCTTCTTACCATTTCAAATCAATTATTGTATTAAAACGAGAACAATTTAACTTAATAATAAGATATTTTCATAACTTTTTTTTTAATATATAATTTACCACTTAACTTAATTATGTGAAATGAAATTTAAAATTTTCATTGATAAATGATTAATTCAGCTCAAAAATAAACTCTGTGATGCACATCAATTTTAATACTCATGGCCCAGTTTGTTCTTACACTGTTTGATGTGACCCCTTATTTACGTAATAGGTGCCCCACCGCCGTTGCTTAGCATGTCACAAGAAAACATTCCACAGGCGCAACGCAAAGGTCCGATCGCATACATAAATATATAAATGAAATCAACCTAAAGAAGTTTTCAAGAGATTTTCGCTAAATATGCCTAAGCTAGGCTCAAACCCAAAAGAGTTGTCATGCCCGAAAAGGGTTACAACTTTCTGTTCACTTCAAGTTTTAAGGCTCCCAACAGATACGACTTTAAGGCAACTTAATATTATTGCTTTAATAGCCGATTTCTTATTGCTTTAATGATTTGAGCGCAGTCCATTAACAAACTATTGCAACCGATAAAAACCCATTCAAGACAACACGCTTAACTAAATGAAATTAACTAACGCTCCCATCACCCTCGAACAGTGTCCTGTTATGCTACGTTGGCAATAAAACAATTTTCCACATCCTGCCTGGCCACAATGCTCAGGACAGTCTGTTGCTTGCGCTGGGTGTAGTCTAGCCGTAAAAATCCAACTACTGAGGCAATAAAAAATATTACACGCTACAAATTTATTGAAGTTTCATATGCCGCATTATCCTTTTGGATTTGTTCCTTTTATTGTTTTGTTGGTTATGCGCACTCAAGGCAATTTGGTGACGCTTCAAATTGGCCGTCGATGAGGCTTAGCAATACAATGCGTACAAATGCCAGTCAATGCGATAAAATTCGATTTATTCACATACATATATCCAACAAAAGAAGCAGCCAGACAGACATTCAGACGGACAGACGGACAGACAGACTGCTAAAATGCGACATAATTTGACATTTACGCAATTTGACGTAATCCATTTAGCATTAATCATTCGCGTACAATATCCTGAATACAAAAATCAAACACCAAAAAAAAAATACAACGAAACAGAAGAGAAAACTATACAACAAAAAACACAAACCGAAATAAAATAGAGAAGCAGCTATAGACACGGTAACGGATACCTATGGCACAAATATGACAGCCAGGGCACATAGTGTGCGTTAAGGAAAGGGGGTTAGCAGTTGGCAGTCGGCAGTCGGCCAGGTAGGGTATTTGCCTTCCAGAACCGATCATTGACAAACAAACCCCTCGAGACGGGTGCAAATGAGGTAAGTTGAAACGAGACGTGGTGAGGTGAGACAATCTGAGCCGTGCTGTGCTATGCTGATTTGAGCTGGGTTGGCATGCGAAGTCATTGAGTCAGCTGAGTAGGATAACAACAATTATGCCAATATAATTA
This sequence comes from Stegana nigrithorax, assembly GCA_037044495.1. Classification (NCBI taxonomy): domain Eukaryota; kingdom Metazoa; phylum Arthropoda; class Insecta; order Diptera; family Drosophilidae; genus Stegana; species Stegana nigrithorax. The sequence continues at coordinate 54,360 of JBAMBQ010002982.1, read as the reverse complement.
AAAGAACGCAGACGTTAAAAACAAAAACAATAACAAAACAACCAGCGAGCATTTTGCATAGAATGTGTACTCAACGATTTTCATGTCTATTTCATTTGTTTGGTTTTTTTTTTTTATTTACTTTTATTTTGTTTTTCTCTAACAAATTTTCCAATTTACTTGAAACTGGATACGCCTTTGACTAATTAAATAATCTGTGTAATTTTGCAAATTAAAGTGACTGCACAAATTATATGCATTTATTCATAGAATTTGCGTTGAACACGTCCTGCAGCACAATCAGACTATGTAGGACTGACATAAGGCATGCATGCTAAATGCCGAGTAACTGACTGGCGACTGTCCATTGTCCCCATACCGATACGCACTTTAGCAGTTTTACACAAGTACGCATACCCTTTGACTGTCTGCAATGCTTATTAAAAGTTAATATTTCAAATGAAACCAAATCAAACGAATATTTTGACATAGTCCACAGCACTTCGTCAAATGCTGTCATGTCATTTGGCCAGGTGCACTGCATGTCCTTCCCACACCCACACATGCTGGCGTCGCCATACACGTTCGTGTGCCAGTTGAACACGTTTTTCAGCAAAGCTTTTGTCAATGTATACTTCAGCAATGCTGCCGGACAAACAGTTCACAGCCAGTCAGTGCGACAGTCTGACAGTCAGTTGGTCAGTCTGCCAGTCTGAGAATTAGCCAGTCAGTCACTCAGTCAATCGTTTAGACAATCAATCATTGATTGCAAGGGTTACGGTTCGTCGAGTCTAAGGTTCAGCGTTTTAGTTTGGCTTTGCATATCGTTTTGTATTTTCCAAGTCACCGCCAATGGCATTCACTTCATGCACGCTGAGGTCGCCTATTAATTGATGATTATTAAATATAATGATTTAATTAGAAAATAAGCAGCAATTGTTGTTCTTTGCTGTTGAACTAATTATACGAGTAGTCGCCAACGAACGCAAATGAGCCGCAATTCTTAGCCGCGCGGCATTCGTCTGATCGCCTTCGCTCTGCCTCTGTGTGCTGTGCTCAGCTGGTTTCTATTTTTGCGAAATGTAAAATTAAATTTCACAAACCGAATGTTTAACTGCTTGGCACTTGAACCTACGCTAATCGCCGCAGATTATTCGAATGCAATAATTGCACCATTCAAAGCGTACGACTCTAAATGCGATCAATAACATTCTCATACATTGTACCAACACATTGAGCGGGGCAAGCGATTTAAATAATTGGAAATCATGAAATGGTTTCGCGATTTCTAGAATATTACTTACGTAATTCAGCATTGGTGAACGTCGTCCAAGCGTACCATGATCCAAGGCCACCACTGGTCTGCCTACTCTTCCTAGCATTATACTCATCATATTTCGACAGCCAAACTCATATTGTCCCGATCGCTATTGATATACCTAGCCCCGATCCCATGCTTGCTGCTCATTGTTGCAGTCATTGCTGATGGGGTTTCAAAGTTCACTGACACAGAAAAAGGTGAAATCTTGCGAACCAACATCGACATTGAGAGAATGTAATGAAATCATTATGCCCTGTGCTACGATAGGAGTATCAAATATTTTGCTTGCCATAAAACTTTCAGATGCTTGGTTATGCAAAGTCCACGATAAAGAAAAAATAATGGCAAAATTACACCCGTAGTACAAGAAAGAATGTCACAAGGCGTTCGGATTCCAAATACTGTTTGGGTATTCTAAATCTACCTAAAGAACGTTACCAAAAAAATGGCTACAAAATATATGATTTATTTTATGCTGTTCTTGAAGACAAAGATAAAGTCTTTTGATTGTAAAACCTACTCAGCAGGCGCCTTTTTGACGATAAAGAGAAATATTCTTACTTCACTTGTTACGAGAGACTTCAGTTTAAAGATATGCATATTTGAGAAACGTTTTGAGACTGACCAAGGTAGCTTAAGCGACATTGATGAAGCAGCAGCTAAAGAAATTCCAAAGTATTCAAAAATGTCACAATCACGACTATACAATTGGCTTTTCAATAGTATACGCACAAGTTTTTTCTTATTATTTGGAATTTTTTTGTTTCTGTGCCTTAAATATTTTAAAACGGAAAAACGGACGCATATTAAATTCAATTAGAATGCATTCATGTGAAATTAAAACGCGCTAAAAACAATTAAAACAAAGAATGCGAAATTTATTCAAATGAAATCGACTGCGAAATTCGATTTGCTTTTGTTAATTTAGGCGGCAAATGCAAAAATTGCAAAGCAATTAAAAAGTTTCAACACACACAAATCGTCAAAACACAACAATAAAGGAGAAAAAAAAACAAAATCATATATATAAATATTTTATTTATGCATGTATGTTTACTTGTATAAGTACATACATACATATGTATATAGTCAAAAGGTGCATATAGCAACAACAAAAACAACAAGCAGCAAATTAACGCATAAACACATCAGGCGCGATTTTTAATTTATGTCAATAAAATTCATTCCTTTTTGTTTTCATTTTGTTGTTTTTTTTTTTTTTTGTATTTATATTTTGATTTTGTAGTTTCATTTAATGCTTAATTTGTAAATGCATTTCATTACAAACTTTGATTGCTATGCGACTCCTGGTGGTTGTTGTAGGTACGCGCGAATAACCGTAGGAACGACCTTTTGGGGCACCACATGCTGTGGCGCTATTGTTATTATGCGCCTTGTTGTTGTTGCTGTTGTTTTTATTATTACTGATGACGGCTGTACGAACGCGGTTAACCCAACAAACAATCAAAGAAGCAAACCAAAACGGCGCAGAACTTGCACAAGCGTACGCTGCACGACTTGTCTAATAAACAAACAAGCAGACAAAAACAACAACAACAACAACAACAACGACAACGATAACAACAAAAAGAAAATCATTGCGTATAGGGTGAGATTGGCAATAAACGCATGCCACGGCATTACAATTAAGTCAAGCAACTCCAATGGTCCTTGGCACTAACATTATAGCTAACAGTCATCCTGCACACCGTCCTAGTCATCGCCATGATCATCATCATCATCATCATCATCGTCGTCATCATCAGCAGCAAACTAAGGTTCGCACAGTAGTACACATCCCCATACTCGTGACAACTATTATGTATAATTTACGAGTGGCAAGAAAAACTACAACACAAAAAAAAAGAATTTATGTATGTATAAAAGAAATTTGTGCCGCACAATTGTCACTTGGACGCACGTTTGTTGCTGCATGCAGGACATTGACGATGACGGTCGATTCCTGTTGACAATGAAAAGTGCTAAGCAAACAAATGCGAGTGCGACTGCTAGTCCTTTTTTTTTTTTTTGTTATTTTGTGCAACTTTTTCCAAAAATGACATATTTGTCAGTGATTGTGCGGTGTAGCTATTGTTGGCATTGATGTCATGGATGGCATGGATGGCTGCTGTTCGCTTAGGGCACATTGTCATTGTCCAGGGCAATCGAGTAATTAGTCAGCTTACGTTTTCCACATAGTCGCTCGCTCGCACGCTCAGTTTTCCACTCTTCCACTTTTCCTCATAAGTGATAAATTGCAGCGCATGCTGTGACACTGTGATATGTCACTCATTCACACATTCAGTAACTCAGGCATACAGACACACATGGGCACACGGGCATTCAACGAAGCACACAATTGTTATTGGTCCGCGCTGCGTACGGCCAAGACCAAGACAGCGGACAGCAGCCCGGCCAATGCACACAAAAGGACGAAGAGTGTGCGCAGCTCTGCTGCTGCCGGCGCATCAATGACGATTTGGCAAACAACAATTGCTGGCGTTGATTGTTGGTTTTGCTCTACTATGCGAGTTTGGCCACTTTTCACTGTTTTATACAATTTCTGGCCAATAAATTGTAATCAGTAGCCAGTGTCCTGTGTTATCCTTTTTCTTTTTCTATACAGATATTTTTTTTCTCCTACTTTCATTCTGCAACAGTTCCTTCTTTCATTTTTGCCAGTTTTTTCTGCTATTGTTGGCCCACATTGTGCGCAATATGCAGTGGCCACAATGTAAGGCGTTCCTCAGTTTGGTTTTTAGTTGTAATTTTTGTGTGACTTCCTGGAAGTCTCTATTAGGGTTTCCACAATCGGCATTGCGCTTTTTATGCTATCGATGTGCCCACATTTTTTGTTAGTACATACACATATACATACATATGTACATTAACGCTCTACTATGCATTTGACTGGTTTTCTTCTGCCACATCGACCTGAAAGCTCTGCAGGATCTGCTCAGAGATCCAAGTATTTATATATTGCACCTCAAGAGACAATCTATTGCATATTTTAACATAAGCATTGGTATATAAATATATTTATATACACTTTAAGTAAGCAAAAGACGTCGGCCGGCTTTAAAAAACAATTAAAATTTATAGAAATAATTAAATGCATTCACCTCACACAAAATTCATGACAAATGGAAACAAATGTCACAGACATGAGATGGGAAGTGCCTACATCTGCGACAGAGAAAAAACCCAACGATTATTAAAAGTATTATATATACGTGCATGTCTTTTGTAAAGGGTTTGACTTGGGTGCGTGCAGCAAATGTTACAAAGTATAGAACAAAAAAAAAAAAAAACAAAGGTAGAATATTTCTATGACAATTCCCAATGTCTGTTGACGCATTGACGCGATGCAAATGCAATGCGAATGCAATGCAATGCAATACTTATAATTATTGGGAAGCCATGGCTGTGCAGCAGCAAACGAAATTATAAAGCATGCCGTAAAAAAATGTTTTTTTTTTTAATGGAAAAATTATTATTTTTAATGTTTTTCAATTTGCAGCTAAATACCGGGTTAGCGCATAGCTGAAGCCAAAAGGCGAAAAAAAAACCATAACACAATGGAACACATGGAATTTGGCAGGCAGCAACAGGCAAGAAAGAGACCCACACGCATGTTGTTAGTATGAAACGCAAAGCAAACGAACCGCATCGAACCAAGCTGAACAGCAGCGAACAGAACAGAGCAGCGCAGAAAGTATCTATGAGATACTTTGTTTCATGAATGCACAAACGAATGACGCTATAAGCAAATACACATACGTATCCGAGTATGTATGACTATAACCGCAAAATAAACGTTAAAATGCCGTGACAAATTTTATAGGCAATATGTAAAATAAAAAAAACCAACGAACGAGTGAGTGAGTGCACGAGTATCTCCGTGCCGGTGCACGCGCGTATAATGTTAACAAAAAAAAAAAACACAAAAAAAGAAACAACAAAAAAAAAATAAAAAATAAAATAAAATTAAATGAAAACACAAAATACGGGAATAATAGCAAATAAATGCTATTTTGCGTGAATGATATTAAAGGCTTCTATCAAGCATGGCGTGCACTGGCGGTGCGGCAGATATGAATACTCGTGCTCAATTGGGCGTGCATTTTTTCAGTATTTTGCCGTTTTTCTCTATTTTGTTTTTTTTTTTTTTTATATTTATACACATTTTTATATTGCTTCTTTTTTGGGGCAAAAACTTTCCACAAGACCAATACTGAAAAAGTAAAACGCATATGAAAAGTATTTATAAAAAAATTAAAAACTAAACAACTTCTAACAGTTGTAGCGAAACTTATATGCAGTACATAGCTTTATGTATAACTGGCCTATATGATTATGTATAAGTAGAAAAGGTACTTAAAGCAATTACTTCAGAAACCTGACACAGACTCAGTGTACTATTTAACTTTATCCTAGCGCAGTTCAATCAACATTTTATATATTGCAATCGCAGCAGAATCGCCAAAGTGGCTTCAGTGGCAATTAAATGTATTAAGGTGTTGGCTCTGGGCATTCGTTGTGCAAATGATGTTGTTGCTGGTTATTTGATTCAGCCACTTCCACTGCCACTACATATATGAAAGCCATGGATTCTTATGATGTTTGGAGATATTCATCGTTTACAGCTCTTGATGAACTTGGTTAGTTTCGCGTATTCTTTAAAACTTTATCGGAATTGCAGGCAAGTGACTAAGTTTCATGAAATTTCCTATTGGTGGTACCCTTTCATAGGCATATGCCATTCAAGCAATGATTTCCCTGAGCTTTCTGTATACATAAGTACATATGTGTTACCAATGTTATGCCAGTGTCGATATGCCATATGTACCATTAAAAGAAAAAGCTTTACAACAATAAATAGCAATTTATAACACATTTGTTATTGTTACTGTTGTTGTTATTGCTGTTGTTGTTGTTGATGTCGTTCTGGTTATCTCTTGTAAAAGAAACACCAATAACAACAACGTGGACAGCAACAGCAGCAGCGGCAAGCAAAGTACAATAACAGCCATAAATAATAATAACGAACAACAACAACAATGCTTATAGATTTTTCATATGTTTCTTTTTTTTTCTGTTTTGCCATTTGTCAAATTTAAGTTCCGTTGGTTGTGGTTTCTTATTTATTTATTTTTTATGTCTTCTTGTTCTTCGCTCTAATATACATAACTCCCATGTAGTGCAGATGCCCGCATGGGCAATATAAGCATAAAATCAAATAATAAACAGTAACAGCAACAACAAAAGTAACAGAACCAACAACAATGACTATGACAACAGTTAACTGGTGGGCCGGCGCATACAAACAACATCAACATGCTGCATAATGTAGCATATCATCCTACAATAAAAACCAAAATAAAAAATGAAGCACTGCTGAACAAAAACAACAGCGGCATGACAACAAAAAGCAATGACAAAGAAAAAAAAATAGTTAAACTATTATTAGCCTAACCGTCTAATTAACGTTGAGTAGCCGAAAGGGTTCGTCCGTCGTATTCCAAATAAAACAGTTGATGTTGTCTTTGTTGCTGTTATTGTTAATATTTGCTTATGTTTTTTTTTTTTTATTATTATTATTATTATATTTTTCTTTGTTTTGTAAACTACCGTTGTGGGCCAGCATAATACAGTCGAACTTCTATACAACGACAGCCCAAGCAACGAAACTCTCTCTTTACTACGACATAAAAAATCAAAACACAGCTATTTAATTTTTTTCTAATTGTGCAGAGTAAAAAATATTTTGCTACAATATTCTTTTCTGATTTTCCAAAATTTGCTACATATTTACATACAGAACCCCTAAAAAGTTAAAAATTACTCACAATTTTGGCAACAGTTATCAGTTTAATATTACCAGTAGACCATTCATCCATCCATCCATCCGACCATTCACACAGCTGTAAACCGAATTTACTATTATTATGCAAAAATCTTGTTTTATTTAAACCATCATTATGAAAATTTATTTTATTATATTTACACGATGGCTTCACTGCTTATTAGATCTTTTAGAATGTTAACCTTTAGCTCCCTACTTATGAGTGCTGCTGACATTTCTTACTGATCATATAATATATGGTTCATATTTTTATAATTTTCTGGCCTCAAAAAATTGACGATAGTGAATTTCAACTGTACGGAATATAAAAAAAAAAAAAGAAAAAAGTAAACCAATCTTTTTTTTAGTGCGATGTGCACTTTGCGAATTTTCTTTTTTTGTCTTTTTTTATTATTATTGTAATAGCAGCTTGTCATTCGTTTTTATTGTTGTTGGTATTGTTGTTGTTGTGATGGTTTTGGTTGTGGTTGTACTCGTACTTGAAGCGTGTTATGTCCATTGTCTCCCATTCAGATTTGTTTACAAGCAGTTGATAGCATGTTTGTTTAATATTTTAAATATTAACATTTTATAGCACATACAATGCACAGAGCACATACATACAAATATACATATATTTTTGTATATACATTTGTATACGTATACGTCTGTATGTATATGTAAACCAAAGCTGCGTCAACCACAATAACAACAATAACAACAACAATAACAATAGCAACAAAAAAATCAACAAACAGTTGTTTAATATAATCAAGTATGGCCACGCCCATTTTGAAGCGTTTTGTTTAACATTTTGCAAAACGGTTAATTTATTAGAAAATTATAAGTTATGCGTTCTTTTTAAAATTTTTCATTTTGCGTTGCCTTGTTGTTGGTTTTGGTTTTTTTTTTTTTTTATTGTTATTTGTTTTCATATTACATATTATTTATTTAAAATATTTATCGTGTTTTTCTTTTCAATTATAGGTTCATTGCTAATAAGTACGAGAATTTTTTGTTTCCACTTGTGCTTGCGTGCAAGGCACAGCAACGCTAACAATGCAAATTATTTGATCCTTGTGCCATTTTTTCTGTTCTTTGTTTTTTTCTTTTTTTTTGTTTTTTTGTATAAATAAAAAAAAACTGTAGCCATATGCAGGCAATTACCATTTAAATTTTTATATGGAAATGTGCCTAATGTTAGCTTAGACGGGGCATTGCTTATTACACCGATGGCACCAATCTCACAGAGAAGGACATGTCGACCATGATTTTAGCTATATAACTAGCACATGCCAATTTACAATTGCAAAAGATGACAGCACATCGTACTTACAGATATATATACTTTAATTATCTACCTTTTCAGCAAATGTTCTGTAATATTTACAATAAAATTATTTGTCCTTGGGTGTGCATGTTCGATTTTAATCAGACAAATGATAGCTTCTTGACAATCTAAATATTGTATTTGATTTGCTGTCAAGAAAACTCAGTAACTAGCAATTATATTAATAGCCAAGTCAACTAGGCTTTATAAAATCCTAAGACTTAAAATACCTTGATGAAAACTGAATGGAAACTGAAAAGCAGTAAGACAATAAATCAGTTCTTAGATAATTGAACGTTTAGAGCACTTAACATTTAAACAGGATAAGTAATATGGAATCAGGTCCGAGATTTTAAAACCAACACTGAAAGAAGGCTTACAAATAATATCATAAAATCATTAATTTTTACCAATCGCATTTGAATAAGTTTTTGTCCAAACTAACAATAAACCGCATTGAATATTAGTCTGTACACATGCGTCGCATGTGTCCATTATAGCAGCAACAATGGTAACAGTGCACCTCATTCAGCCTCATTCAGCTTCAGTGAGCTGGCAGGCAGTTACTATATTAATCATCTTTACTGTTTATATGCTTAAGTCCTCATTCTGCAGAATGCGATTCTTTGTCAACTTATAACCAATTCAAAGATCATCAGCATGAAAATCACCGTTAAATGTGAAAAATGCGATTGCATGGCAGAAGTGTCGCCCACACAATTAGGAACACGAACACGCCCACTTATTGCGCTTGACGAGATGCACGTACGGTACTTAATGAAACAATGCAAGCCAAAAAGGATTGCAACGGGGCACGATTATGCGACACGTACCAATCAACAGGAAAAAGAATTGGGAAAAAAAAGAACTTAAATGCAGGAACAAAAAACAAAAACAATAGTGAAATCCAAAGAATTGAAGGCCGTGCATAATTTGGTGCATGTTTTGTTTTTGTGAAATGTGAAATCTGAAGTCCGGACAAAGGTAATGCAATGAAAATTCCACAAAACGCCTAAACAAAGCGACACATTGTGTTGGATGCTGTTTAGCACGAGAACACAGGACACAGGACGCAGGACAATCGCATTGCATGCAAACGAACGAACAAGCGAACCTCGCATAAGGTAGGCTGGCAGCGGCAGCAACAGCAGCAGCAGTTGCCAGTTGCCAGTAGGCGGTGGCGTAGGCTGGCCGAGAGGCTGGCAACAGCAAAAGCATTCGAGGCAGTCTGTGGCCGGGCGCTCGCGCGCACGCTTGCCTATACGAATCGAGTCAGTGAGCCAGCTGGGCACGCCCAATAGCCGACTATGTGCCTGCAAGCCTGCCTGCCTGCCTGCCAGTCTGCCTCTCGCTCGCACTGTCACTCACTCATAGGCCGTCCCATTTCTGACACATTCACAATAACTCTCGCATTTTTCGCATTTTGGCAGACGCTGAAATTCCATTCATTATCATATGTAGTATGTATGTATATGAATACCGTTTGGCAGAAATCTATTTACGAAAATGATTCGCATTCGAAAGGATACACGCATGCACAGATGTATGGTATGTATGTGTGTGTATGAGTGTGTGTGTGTGTGTGTGTGTGCATGCATATGTGTAGCATAATCATAGTGGAAAGCGAGCAGGAAGCAAGGCTGCTGCGATTTCATTTCTGGGGCGTGTGCACTGCACCGCCCCGTATTAGGCAATAAGAGTGTGCGGCGCACGCCAGCAAACACCAGCAGCCAGGCAGCAGCATTAACGCAAAGGACGAAATGGACGCAAGACAAATCACTTTGCGTGGCTTGCGCGACAATGCCGTGTTGTTGCTTTCTAACTTCGGTTTAATTTGCTTCTTTTTTACCAACTTTTTCTAAATATAAAATTCTTCGATTCTTCGGTTTTAAGTTCGGTTTTTTTTTTGCTTTATCACAAAGAAAGTGTTAAAATCCTAATCGTGTGACAACGGACTCGAAATGATCTTTGTTTATAGCTTCACTTTATGCAGCCTTTCAATTAAAGTCTGTATTTGTTTGAAAACCCATGGCATTTCTGAACGCGTCATTGCCTGTTGCCGTGGCATAAGCTGCCGCTAACAAAGGACGTTGGCTGCGTATGAAATCGCATTTCGTCTAACCGGATTTGCGTATGTACGGCATGACAACGGCTTAGCACCCTTTGCAAATAGCACTCGAGGCCAAGCCTGGCCAAGCCAAGCCAAGCCACACCACGCCACTCGACTCAATTCGAGTCGCCTCAACACGATTTGCTTGCTACTAATGTAATTATAGACTCGTTCAGCCACCGGAAGTCCTTGCTGTGCTGCGCGGCACCCATGCGTCACTAGCTCGCAGCCTTTAAAATATCTTTGCCCTTTATTTCGTTTGGTTTTTTTTCCTTTTTTTTTTTTTTTATTCATGCGTTGCATTCTTTGTGAAATTAAAGCTTCTGCGTAGTCCTTGCCGCCATTGCCATACCGCGAAGACGCATAAGCCATATACAAAGTACGCAAGTGCGAGCGAGTCAGCTAACTGCACCTATGCCATGTCGAGCTCCTGTCGAGCGGAAGTGTCGTTGTTTGTTGTATGTGTTGTATGGTATGGTGTGTACGGTGTTCTGACTGATTGAATACTTGCTGATGATGGATGCGTTCTTTGCGCTTGCGCAATACAATTGAATTGTGTGTGTGTGTGTCTTTTTTGGTTTTTTTTTCTTTCTTACTGCTGAGATTTTTATGGAACTGCGATTTTATTATTATGTTTTTGATTATTGCTATTATTATAGTTATGCGCCAAAGTGTATAATTATCGAAAAGTATCGTTTTTCACAGGATGCATCTGGCCGCTGTTGCTGTCGCTGTCGCTGCCGTTCCATTATGCGCAAATTCTCGACCCCGCTCGCTGCGCCTTACGCTAACAGATGTGTTCAGTTTTATTGTTGGCTCGCGCCGCTGAGGTTGTCGCATAAATATTTTCTATAATTTGTTATTCTTGTTGTTGTTGTTGTTCGTCTTATTGTTGTACCCAGTTGACAGTTGTTGTTTAAAGTTGCACAGTACTTTGATCATCGCTTGATTAATGCGCCAGAGACGCCCCTTCACGCGCATGCCAAAAAATAGTTCTTTTCAAAAAAAAAAATAGCTTCCAAACAAAAATCGTGCTTAGACAAGTAATATTCGCCAACACCTATAAGCAGATATATAACTCTCAAATCATGCCAGACCAGCATGGGTTTATTATAATACAGTGAACTTACAAAATGTTGAACACCGCATTAGGTGAACTTCCCCAAAAGGAGGCCAGAGTTTTCGTTCCGTAATTGCATTACATTTTTACAATTATTAATTTTTGTGGTATGTGAATTTAATGTTCACTTGCAAACGCAATATATACGCATTTATTAATTAAGCACATTTTGTTAGGTACACTAGGTTGGTATCCGGAAGGCAAGAGTATAGTACAGTATAACGAAACATGAATCCTGAGCTCAATTTATTGTCAGCATGATTTTACTATTCTTCACATTGACGAAATTCGTAAAGCCTATACGAAAATTATAAAACTACGGAACCCGCTGAACTTGCGTCCCGTGTCCATCTAACTAGTCCATAAATTCAGATTATTGTTTTGTTAATATTATATATATTGTTTAATTTGCTAGCCGCTTATGTGGATATTAAAGAAAACTATTTTTCGTTGGTTTGGCCCAGCAACTGTTAGTCCGTGCATGACACGTTAAATATCCTGATTTAAGTTGCATTATGAGAGATTCATGCTTGCGATTTTTTTTTTTTTTTGTTCTCTTTACTGTAATCTTTTATTCGTGTTGCACTTTTGACATAGAAACCGCTTAGCACCTGCTCAGAACGATTTAACCTAAAAAAGAAGCTGCAAAACAGCGAAAGAAAACAAAACAACAGAATTGCGAGAAAAACTAGAAAACCAGCAAAGCCGAAGCTATAATTGAGTTATTAACATTATTTCTTTGCGCGAAAAAAAAAAAAACTAAAGCAGTTACAAAAAAAACCTAGAAATGAAGATGCAAAATAATGAAAGCAAATAATAATAAACAATTAAAATAAAATTTTGTATGCATTTATTCACACTTTGAAGCTTTGTTGGATTGCGCATGCGCTGCCAGGGCCCAGAAGCGAATTGCATGTTGCTAACAGTGTTTCTATTACTGCAATAGAAACCAACAGCAATAATAATATGAATGCAAACAAAAAAAAAAGTAAATGTGCACGTGTGCACGTGTATGCGTGCAAGCGAGATAGCAACAACATCGCCTATAAGCTAATAATACAACAAATTAATTTAATAAGCAGCCACGGATTGCTAGCCACTGCAGTAACAACAGCAGCGGCAACAACAACAACAAACATACAGGGCAAAAAGTAGCGCAAATGCAAGACGCAGCAGCAGCGAGAAAAAATCTTGGCATGCCCTGCCTTGCTTTGCCTTGCGTTGCCTTGCGTTGCCTTGCATTGCCTTGGCTTGGGTTGATTTGCCTTGTTTCGCTTCAACTTGGCCACAGAGTGTGGCACGACGAGAGGCAACTCGGCAGGCGTGTTACATGGGGCGTGTTGCATGGCAGTGGCAAATACGAAAAAGATATGCAAGTGACTGACTGTCGACATGACGAAGTGCCTGCCTCTGCCTGTTGCCTGCCTGCATGACTGAGATACTAAAGTAAGCATGGCCAACGTGAATGTGCGATGATCGTTTCCTGTCGATAAGATGCGGTTAATAATAATGTTCGTTCGCAACCTGCCATGCTTTCTGGTGTGGCTGCTGCTGCATTGCAAATAATCGTTGCAACAATTGCGGAAATTAACATAAAATTACAATAACAACACGCCAAGAAATATGCTTAAAGAGTAACCACAGTAGTCGTCCAACAGCAGCACAAATGGCAGCGTGAATTTTCTGCTTTGCCCAATGAAACCGTATCATCGAGATGCAGTGGGGCTACATATTTACATACTTATGTATATGTACATATAGTATATGCATATAGCTGGAGTAGCTGGACAGGAACTGCGTTAAGCCATAAATGGCCAAGTTGTAGATATAAAATATAAAATAATGTGTCTATATGTACCCGCCATGGGCAATAAATATTAATATGTCAATTTTTTTTTTAATTTTATACAATATTAAAATCATATTAACTGTGTATGCCCACAGTAGCTCTGACACATATTGCAGCCTCATCCTGCATAAGCAAATAGCTGCTGGGCTAAGAGCTGAAAGCCCTGCACGGCAAATTGCTATCCTATTACTTAATACTAACGTGTAATCCTTAATCACTTTACAGAGCTCAATAAACGAACCAGACACTCATAATCAGCAAAGTGAATATCCGATTGGGATTTGGTTTGCTTCGTGCATTGTTGAGCATATTTGGCCGTTTTATAGCTAAAAACTTTTCCATTACAATTCATTTGTTTTAAAGAAACCAAATAAATCAATTAAATCATCAATTCAGTCGTCACTATCTGATAGATCGTCCCATGTAGGTATACTAATTCTACTTAGGTTTCTGTTTTAATTTTCCTTTTGCATTGCTAACCTTTCTGCGTAGTTCTCAGTGGCCAAAATTACTATAACACAAATCACAGAAGGAGGCATTGTCATGAGACTAACTTCAGGTTGCAGATAATAAAGTTAGAGAGACAAAGATCAAGAGTTTCTTCAGTATTTGGTTGCTTAGCTAGAAGAATGAAGTGACGCCAACCTTAGGTTGCTGAAATTCAACTATGTTCATACATATCATATACAATATGTTTATATATGTATACATTATATATTTAAGTATGTATGTACATATGTACTGCAACCCCATGAGGCATTTCTTGCGGTTGTTTTTGTTGTCGCTTAAAAACTGCTGCTGGCCTGCACTGGCCTGGCCACATGAGTTGCACGCCAATGGCGGCTAAAAACAGCAGCAGACAATTTTACCGAATTCGGCTCAAATCAAAATTGTAACAAATAATAAAAAAAAAGCAAAAAATAAAAATACTAAAAAACCAATTGCAAAGCGAAGATCGCATGACAGCAGCAAATAAAGTTTGCAAGCAACAACAACGACGACGGGGACAGTAAAAACACTAAGTAAACCAACCTAAGGCGCAAACCAACGAAAACATGCCGAATGCAAAAACAACAACAACAACAACAATCGCAGAACATGCTTACGGCGGCGGCCATTGCGCTCGTTAGGTTGCTGCTCTTGCTACTGTTGTCTGTTGCGTGTTGTTATTGTTGTTGTTGTTGTTGTTGTTATTATTGTTTTTGTGGTTGGTGGCAACCGCGACGTCTGCGCAATGGCGCACAAACAACTTGCAACAAAACCTGCCTCAGCCCCGACAACACAAGCGAGATTCGCTCATTCGTCCGCATATCGGCCACGCAAGGGTTCCTGGGGGAGGCGGCAGTAAAACTTGCATACTCTTCATGTTGCTTGTAGTCATCAATGCCGTTGTTGTTGCTTTGGCTGCTGCTACTGCTGTTGTTGTTGCTGTTGTTGCTGCTGTTGCTGCTGTTGCTATTGCTGTTGCTGTTGCTGCTGCTGCTGCTGCTGGTGCCGACAATTTGGTTCGTTCGCATTGCCACAATGGCGATTGCGTGCCAAGGGGCAATCAGTCACGTTGAAGGCGTTGTCGGCCGGTTTCGACTTCTTCCAATCGCAAAACGTTGCCCATTGTTGCGTTTCAAGTAGTATTTTGTTGTTATTATTGCTGTCTGTTGTTTTTGTTGTTTTAGTATTTTTTTCACATTTTTGCTTCTCGTTTATTCGTTCGTACATTAATTCGTTTGTTGTTTTCATTTTATTATTATTGTTGTAATTTTTTTCTTTTGAATTTTTGTATTTCGTTTTGCTTATTTAAAATTTTTTTTTTTATTTTTTTTTACAAATTTGATTTTTGTATTTCTAGTTGTTGTTTTTTGTGCCATTGTACGTTTGCATAATGTTTTTCATTTGCTTTCTCAAATTTTTTGTTGTTGCTTTTTATCTTTTGTATTATTTAAATATGCGTACGGTTTGCTTTTGTTGCCATTTTTCCAAAAAGCAACCAAATAACGAAAAAAATGAAACATAAATGAGTTTCTTATTGCTTTTGAAATTTATTAGTCACCATTGTTGTTGCTTTTTGTTATTGTTTTTTGATTTTGTTTTTTTATACCCTGTACCAAAAAATGGTAAAGGTTATATTAAAGTTGTGCAAATGTATGTAACCGGCAGAAAGAGGAGTGACCGACCCCACAAAGTATCGAAAGACGAGTTGATCTAGCCATGTCCGCCTGTCTGTCTGTCCGTCCGTCTGCATTAACGCACGGATCTCGGAATCGCTCAGACCTACAACCATCAAATTTGACAAGAAGCCTCTTCTAAGCTATAGGCATAACGACTTCATTTTGCTTTATTGATATTCAACTTATACAATATGGCTGCCATAGCAACGATCAGACAAAAATCCGCATTTACTAACAAAACCACTTTTGTTTTTCAAGATATCGTTGCCAAATTTCGGATATTATGTATATCGGATTACTGCATCATAAAGCTGCCATAGGAACGATCGGTCGAAAAATAATATTTACAGATAAAAACTTTTTTGTTTATTAAGACATCATTAGCAAATTTTAGATTTAATAATTTTAGGTAATATCTAATCATATACCTGAATAAGATAAAAATCGGTTTACTATAACATAAATCTGCCATATGAACGATCGGACGAAGAATAAATTTTACTAAAAAAAACTTTTTGTTGTTTCTCGAGATATCGTTACAAAATTAATACAAAATGTTAAAGCAATAAAAAAAATTTTGAATTTCGGATTGGGTCCAGTGTATTCTATAATGCGGTGCGACGGACTATAGCTCCAGCCATTCTAGTTTTACTTTAGCATTCATTTTGTTGGCGTCCATTCTGTTTTTGTTATTACACTGCATTTACATAAAGCTTTTTGCTGTACCTGACACACTTCTTCCTGTTGTATGATGAATTCATCGATTTTTTTGATAAATTTGTGCAGTTATGAAAGAACAAGTTACAGTTCCGAAGGATGACATGATCCACAAGATATGTTGAACAAGAATATTAAATATACCGAGTAATTGCTTTATAAAAGATCACTTCCTTCTGGTTAATTTATTTCACATGAGAACAAATATGGATTCTGTATGCTCAAGACTAAAAGGAACCATCCCATTGCCTGAGAAGCGTAGAAAAGGGCTCCACGTTTGGCTATCTCAATTGAAATACAGTCCTGTTACTCCATTTGGCTAAAACTTGTTTATTTGATATATTATACAAGCATTGAAATCGACACCGCCAGTTTTTAAAACAAAACAAAAACATAATTGTACATTTTTATTGCTACAAAAAATGCTAACCAGAACAAAAAACTAACTGCTGCCATTTTGAAAGCAATTAACTAGAAGAAAAAGTAACGCAAAGAGCTAAAATGCGACATTAAGGCATTTCCCGACAATTTTCGAGTAAAAACTATAAGTATAAAAAAAACGACCGACAACAACAATAATAATAACAACAACAATTGCAAGAGCAGCAGCAACATCAATAACGACAAAATTGACTTAAATTTGAAATTCAGATGCGCGATCCAAGTTGTTGGCCAATTATCAATAATAATAATAACAACAACAACAACAAGAAGCACTACAACAACGATGGCAGCAACAGCCAAAGTGCGCCAAGACAACAGCAGCAACAAAAAAAAATATTAAAACAAAAACAGCTAATAGCAGCAGCAACGGAAAAAAAAATTAATAGGACCGCATTCATTAAATCCATTTAATGCAGCAGCAAATTATTACGTTAAAAAAAAACCACGAAGCAGCAGCAGCTACAGCAACAGGAACAGCAACCATAATTGCAGCATAAGCAACGCTATTGCGCTCGCTCGCACACACGCTCCGCAATGCATACGAGTCTGGGCACACTCGCTCGCACTCACACGCGCTGCCGGTGCACAGCACGGACAAGCGAACGCAAACGCGAACACGAACGTTGCGAACGCAGTGCGGACGACGCAACGCCAACAACTACCCCAGTGTCCGCGGAATAATGTGGCCTGGCTGGCACAAAAATGGCCAACAAATTCGCATTTAACATGGCTTACAACAACAACAACAACAACAATAAAATACGAGTACAAAACAAACGCCAAATGAAGATAAGAATGATGATGAAGATGATAATGATGACGAAGACGCTGAAAAAAAAAACCGGTAGCTCCACTTAAATGCGCGCGAATGAAAAACAGCAACTCTTGGCAAAAACAACGAAAAAAAGCGGAGCACCATAGCAAACGCAAAAGAAGCAGCAGCAGCAGCAGCAGCAGCAGCAGCAGCAGCGGCAACAACAACAAGCATCAGCCACAAAACTCGTAAACAGCGCAGTGGGCCGATAGGCAGGCAAACAGGCAGGTTGACGGACAGATGGACGGACGGACGGACGGACGTTAGCGCAGTTGACGCGGTTTTGTATGAAATTACCAAGAACACTTTACATTTTTTGCTTAGCGTTTTCGCTTCTCTTATAGTGCTTAATGTTGTTGCTGTTGCTGATGTTGTTGTTGTTGTTATTATTATTGTTGTAAATTTTTTTAACGTCGTTTGCTGGCTATGCTTTTGGTTAATTACTTTCTTAGAAAACACGCGCAGCATTTTTTTGTGCTGCGGCTTATTATTTTTTTGTTTGCGTTTTTTTTTCTGTTTTCGCAAAATGAAATGCAGACGCCATTTTGTCGTGTATTTTTTTCTTTCTTTTTTTGTTTGCTACACTTTTCATCGAAATTATAATTTTCTTTGGCCATTTCGCTGCTAATGTTGTTGCTATTGTGTTTGTTGTTGTTGTTGTTGTTGTTTGAGGTTTGGCCTGTTAAAGTATAATGTATGCCTTCTCTTTCTTAATCGTCACAATTTGAAAATCGCATGCGATGTTTTCAAATTATGTTGTTGTTGTTGTTGCTGTTGTTGTGGCTATTTCTACTGCTGTTGTTGTTGCATTTCCTGTGCTTATTTTACATTACTGTTCTTCTATGGTTTTTTTTTTTTTACTATGTTACATATTCATTAATAAAATACTCCAATTATAGTCGCACGCATATATACACGAAAAAAATAAGCATAAAAAATACCTGTGCGTTGTATTGTTGTTGTTGTTGTTGTTACTGCTGTGGCTGTTGCTGTTGCTATTGCTTGGCTGCCATTCAAATTGACGTTTTGCATGTGAACGCCACATTTTCCACACCTTTTAATTGTGGGTCTGCAAAATTATACATCACTTTCGCCCCCCTCTGCCGCGCACACTTGGTCACTCTATTAGGTCTATGTTTGAGCACATTCGCGCCCAAGTGCAATCGCATACATGTTTGTGTGTATAAATATTTGTATGTACACACCACCTTAGTGAGCACCATATTCCTTAAAAAGCTCATCCTTGTAAGCGTTCAAGGATTTCGTGAAACACAGTCCAATACCTGTCGCCCGTCTGCCAACAATCTTCTAAACCCAATCTACCCTGCAGATTCCCTATGAACTACTTAGTTCATTTTCTTGATGTTAAACTGATCAAACAATTTATCGCTTATCGTACGAAAAATTGTATACATTTGAGCCATTATTCAAAGAAATAACAATTTAGAATGCACAAACACAAAGATTGAGAAGACCCTGCAGCCACGTATGAATACAAATAGCTACATAGATGCCTTTAATAAAGCGCAGAATGTGCAGATTTTGACTTTCATCTTAGCAAGGAAAACATTTCACCTTTCGTCACATGCTATACGATACTTGTTTTCACCGACGAGCCATTACAGGTGTGAACTCAAATGTGACAAGCTGACATCATGGGAAAACTGCAGAGGCAACGCAGCTCAGAAGGCAGCCCGGAACGCAGGAATCAGTGCATCAAGCAGCATAATAAAGTTCGCTGGGCGTGTTAGGCCAACCAGGCCATGACAAAGCAAATCATTTCAAATTCCGCTGGCCTTCAATTAGGAAAGTGCAATTAGCGTCGGCTGGCAATGGGCCATATGCGTGGTGCACTGGATGCGTTTGGTGCGTTGGGTGCGTTTGGTGCGTTGTGCGAAGTGCGAAGTGCACCCATAGAGTAACAATGCGCCTTTACGTGTCATTAGGGTTTTGCATATGGCCATTAATCAGCAGCCTGCCGATGTGAAAATTAAATGCAAGAAGTGCAATTGCGAATGCCTAATGAGACACGCGGTGTCAGTTGCGATGACTGTGCGTACTTCGCCGTCGCCCTGCTTGAATATGGCTGGCACAAATCCATTTGCGGTGCCACCTACTCGCATCCATTATTAGCGGCTCTAACAGATGCAAACATGTGTACCTTTGTACGGTCGGAGTGAACTTTTTGTTTTGTCCTATAATCTCGTACAATTAAACATTAAGCACACTGTAGTCAAAGTCTACGATTACTGCGCATTTTTAATCCTGGCCGAGGACACGCATGCAACGCTTAAATACAATGTACGATGCACTCGGTCATATTGTATCTTACAGTTATGTCCAAAGACCTGTCAGCGATGTACTGATTCGAAAGTTATTGTCCAATTTTTCTGAGCTTGCAGAGACAAGCCAAACAAGGACAAGGAACATCATCATCCGCATATAAGTAATATGCTAACTGCTAAGACCAAAGCGAACAAATTATAACAAATCATAAGAAGTGCAACCTCAGCTGCAGCCATGTACGTAGCCGTCGCCCTACTTGAAAAGCGTCAAAGGCGCTGCCTGGCTAACGCCCGAAGCACATTGTTGGCGCACGAGCTACGCATGAGCGCAATTAAGCGATTATCACGGCAGGACATTAATCAGGCTCATAATTATCGCATGAGTCGACGCGTTGAGCACCCATGGCTGGCTCTTATGCTGCACTCTTCGCTATGCCTTTGCAATGTGCTCTTCGTTACTTTGTTTTGGTTTTTTTTTTCTCCACTTGGTTAAAAATACATTAAAAACATTCATAAATAGAAAATATATTTTGTTAATAGAGTTTGGCATGTGCTAATGCGTGCACTGCTGGACTCCGCATCGGAAACACCGAACGAAACGCAGGGTGGCACATTTTCAGTTAGGGTGTCAGCCACAATCACGATTTTTAAAATACCAGGTACTCAAATTTCAGTTCCTGCCACTGGATATAACGTCTTAGCGATGACATGTTTAGCACTCTTTTTCAGCATATCAAATTTCTTTGGCTCCTATGAATGGGAGCCACTCCCCAAATTTATAGACTTGACTTATACGAACTACTGCTATAATTCCAATTGAATCTGCCTTTGTGTCTAAACGATGTTGTGTCTTACGTAGTTCCGGATGTTGGACAAACTATATATGGTTGAAAACAAGGAAGTTTTGAAGTTATGTTTCTCTATGTACAATCTAAATAAATATGTCAATTGAGTTACAGTAATGAGTTATAGAGTTGATGCTCATGAGTTCAAATCAAATGTTCAAATAATTGTGCAAAAAGAAAGTTTATTAAACTTCTGCAAAATTAATTTAAAAAGCCATAAAAAATAATAAACTAATTTAGGTTTCAAACCCTTTTCTTTTTTTCTTGTTTTGAATGCTATAAATGCTCTATTCAGTCGAAAATTCATATTCACTCATATTCATTTAAATGACTGAGAAAAATTATGCATTCAATTTGGGATTAAATAACTTATATACCGTTTTAAATTCATTCATGGCAGCCCTATAATAAATATGTATCCGACTTCGAAAACAAATTTAACATTATTGATCAAAAAAGGGAGTAAAAAAAAGGGAGAAAAATAATATATTATTATTATTATTATATATATATATATTTTTTTTTTTTTGTAATTTTAAAGCCTTTTTACGCTTTTATTCTTAAATGAAAATATTTCAAATATTTTATTGTGTAACAACATCGTTTTAATAATTGAACGTACATACGATCACAAAATGTCTACTTGCTATTCAAATTGAGACATACTCATATGCATAGACAATGCAAATTTCTGCTGAATTATATTTTCAGATGAGTACACTCTCATCAGAAGTATGTACATGTGTGTGTTAGACACAAGTCTTATATGCACGTACAAGCCAATTGTATAGAGCACTGTGGGCTTGGCTTTCCGCTTAGCCGCCAAGTCGTATAATATATTCGACATGCCATTTAATTATTTCTCGTTTTTTAATTACAAAATATAATAACGCTTAATTATATTGGTTGGAGCAGCTGCGGCACCACCCACGCCCGCATACGCATGTGCTGCAAGTGCCATTTTCTTTTTTTCTTTTATTTCTTTCATGCGCTTTTAATTGCGTTAATTTACAAATTAATACACAAATGAGCCGACATCGGAATCGGCTTTGGGATCGGCTTTGGCATCAGCTTTGGCATCGGCATTGGCAGTCGATTGGCAGTCGACTGCGACTGTGACTGCGACTGTGGCTGCTCTGTGTATGCCAGGCGACGTTATTTCAATATGCGAGCAATAATTAAATATTTAATTTGTTTTTATGTTTTCATAATTCTCTCTGAGTTTGAGTTTATTTCTTGAATTCATAATTAAAACAGAAAAGAAATAAGTAAAAATTAGTAAGAATAAATGTATTATGCATGTGTTTTTTGTTGCTGTTGTTAGCATAATCGGTTTGTGCTGCTCTGCTTCAGTTCGTTTTTGCCTAATTAAATTGCGCACTCGTTCCGTGCTGCTTTACGCATTCTTAACTAAAAATGGGCGTGGCAGGCGGCTATTACACTAAGCAGGTGAATGAATTTTCATTGAATTTGTATATCTCGGTGTCTTTGGTTTTTTCTTTTTCTTTTTATATAATTTCGTTTTCATTTTTAATGCAGTTGCCGCTGCCATGTTACTCCTCAACATCACAGCATTTCTTCAGTTCTTATAATTTTTTTTTTATTTATGCTTATTGCAACTTGGCCAATTAATGTAAATTTTTGTTGCCACTGCCGCTGCTGTTGTTGCCTTACTCACTATTTTATTGCCGCTAATTATAATGTTGGCGTGGGCTGCGCATTTTGTGTTGCTTTCGTTATTTCTTTTTTATGCAGATTTCCCAAATTATATGAAATACTTAAACAACAATTTTTGTGTGAATTTATGTTCTAATTTGTATTTCAAATTAGTTGAAAATTTGGCTAATATTTTGTAAAACTAACAAAGCTGCTTATATCAAACACATTGAATGGGAAGCCAGGCCAAGGACGATAATATTTTTGCCACAAATAGATAGCTGAAAAGATGCGTAGACAAATCGGTAGATAGATAGTTCTATGTGGAAACTAATAGATATATGTATATAAGTAAAGTCAGATAGATATATGGGGAATATACATATACGTATACAAGAGTTCAGAAAGTAAAATTGAAATATTTATACATACATATTTAAATCCTCATTCAAGTTAACAAATATTCATATGTATATCTATGGGAAATAAAGAAATGTAGAAAAAAAATCTACCCGGGTGCTTCAGCTGTGCCAGTTTTTATTCGACACCCTCCAGACGTCACTTAGCTAAGACATTGCAGATATTTGAACTGTATTTCTTCGATTATTTTTAGTTGGCTGTCTCTAGCAAGTGCAACTTTATAGAGGCTTGGACACTAGTTACACTTCGCTAGATGCAGACAAACAAGGAAGTAACAACCTAGACAGTAACATACAAAAATTTCCATATTCCTATAAATAAATAAACCAAGTAAAAGGAAATAAAAATACTTAAAAAAAATTTCACATCAAGCACGTGTTAAAACGCACACCTTGGACACTCAAACAGTCGCTAATGAACACTATCGCACTCACTCCTGCATAGATGCCGCTCTCAAAGGATGCTGTGCACGCGCAGAACGCTAAAAAACTTCCCTTAGATGAATACAAAGCAAACGAATCACAAAAAAAGGAATAGAAACCAAAACCTTGAATAAAAAATAATGATATTGGCGTTAACAAAAATTAATATCCTTTTTAACCTTACACACACACACACACAGATACGAGCACGGACACGCACACAAGGACATGCAGACACACTATTTTACTTTATATGTATTTAGTGTAATTCAGTTACTTGCGTATAATAAAAAAAAACTGTATGAAAAGCAGGAAACGCCGCTATTGCGCACGCAAAACAGCAACAACAACATCAAGCTAAACAAAAACGGCCGGAAGCAAGGGTAGTTTTTCATAGATGAAATATTTATATACTTTAATATTTGTACATATGCATACATATATATACATTGGTAATTTTTTTCTTTATTTATTATGTTTATTACGATTTTCATTTTAATTCCCAATTTCATTTCATTTGTTTTTTTTTTTTTACTTTTTGTTTGCCACATGCATAGGTGCGGGCACGCAGGATGTGCGCGTTATACAATGACAGTCGACGGCCGTGGCATGAGAGGCGTTAGGCAACGCCTCTTTAGGGATACGTTCACACTGTAATGCAGCACGACATAGAACATCTTTAGCGTTGTTTAGCGTTATTTAGTTCCGGTGGTGCGTTGTTGTTGTTGTCTTTGTTATCACTGCTGCTGTTATTATTTAAAAATTTGCACCTTTAAATCGTAACGGTTATGCACTACTTAAACATCCATCTATCTCATTCGCGGTCATAGCCAAACTGTATGTTCCTTAGCATAGACAAAAATGTATTTATCATTCAAATGCAAATTCATATGGCAATTCTTGACGCGCTTCGCCGGCGGCTTTGTTTTGACGCGGTTAAAATATTTCTAAATAAAAACGTATTATGTTGGTAGGAAATGGCTTTCACTTCTCATTTTTTCATTCGGTTTTTCTTATATATAGTATATAGTATAAGTTTTATACTTCTTTATCATCAAGTCAACTGTACTTTTTCCTTTTTTTTCCTTTTGAGACTATGGTACACATAAATCAAATACTGACAGCAGCAGTGCAAAAATAGACTTCTTATGCTTATGACTTTCACATAGCTTTGTTTTCTGAGTCATCGTCCATTCCCATGATGTTGTAATGAATTTTTTTGACATTCCTTTTTTCCAGAAGCAGTACAGTAATAACTCTCTTGATATGAATATATCCTCTATCGATTGGTAGTCAATTTGCAGAAATTGATTTTGACGTTAGTACTTTACTGAACATTTTTTGGTTTCTAGATTTCTAATGACCATTCCGAATTGTTATTTCTAAACTATAGTTTTTGCTGAGAATCTAATTATAATCTCCAGTGATTATGTGAATGTTGATATATGCATACATATCATTATACCAAATTATTCGAAGACCTTGGTCAATTTGCCGATAGTTTTCTAAAAACCTTGCCAAAAATGCAAAAACACCCTTAAGTATTTGCTTCAGTGGTACCTTCTTGAAGGGTATGTTTACCAAGTGAAACAATACTGGCAAAATGTAGCATTACAATGTAAATATTTGATCTCCTGACTGATTCGAAGCGGTCACTACCCAAAAAAGTGAATTGTCTAAGATACTTAGCAAGTATAACCTCGTTCAAGCTAATATTCGAAAAAGTTAATTCTGCGGAAATGTTAATCGCCTCTTAAATAACAGATTTTCTACTAAATATTTTATCCGTGACTAAGGTCTCTGTGTGAAAAACTTTTCCGAAACAATGAAAAAGATGTCAACAGAAAACTTTAAAAAAGTTTAGTCTTGTTAAATTCCTAGAATTATAATTACAGAAACCAATAATATTCAATTTAAAAAATTACTCAAAAAAGAAACGTCCTCCCTTGGGACATTTCGATGAACTTTTCTGAGGTTATACTGTATTGTTTTACAAATATGCTTGTATAGGTAATAACATATGTATCTTTTTTCCAAAAGATGACGACAATTAAAAACAACTTAAAGTGGACTAACAACTAATCGGCGTACCCGTTGTGCCTTAAAGCAAAAGCTACCAGACGCGCATTACGAGGGTTGCCGTTTAGGAAACAAAAGACTTAAGCAACGAACTTCATATAAAAGTAAATAACCTATTTATCGTGCAGCAAAGTAAATCGTGGTCAGCGTTGCTTATTTTTGTTGTTATTGTTGTTGCGGTCGGAATCATTATTGTCGTAAATGCGTACTGTTTCAAACGCAGTTGACCACATAACTACTCCCTTGTACGTTTTATTTTACTTATTATTACATATTTTCTCTTGACTTTCTTAGCATCAAACAGTTGTGGAGCTGCGTCGTTTGTCCTTGGCAAATGAAGCGTTCACCATGCGGTTTTGCGCATTCCCAAATGACTTTTTAAATGCTAAAACCGCAAAAGACAAATACATGCTATGCATAAAACAGCAATGCGCACGATATCAAAAATATTTTTTGAATATTTTTCCCAGTTTTTTTTTTTCGCTCCACTTTTTTATTTTTGTTTTTTATTATATTTTTTTTTTTTTGTACTTGCTCTGTCTGATACACAGATAGCTAATTATTTATCTCGCTTGCGCTCGGGCACATGCACATTATAACGGCGCTTTTAATTATATTCAAGCACATTAAAGTCGCTAATCAATATGATCAGGCAGACGTACAAGCGCACGAAGAACTCTGCCAAGGATTCCATAAGTTTATTGGCTTAGCGTGGTTTTACGCCATAAAACTATTCGGTAATTATGTGAAATTGCGTAGACGTGCTGCACCTTTTCAATTTTAAAATGTGACTGCGATCCTGCGGCGCGTTGCTGTAGTCTGACCTTGACAGACAAAAGCAAAATACGGCAACCGAGTCAACTTGCCAACGATGCGAACAACATAACACGCTTTCACTCTCAAATAAAAAGCGCTACGTGACGTGAAAACTGCGCTGGTGCTTTGCCATAAATACCAAACTAATAAAAGACGACCAAACAAGCAATAAGACTAATGATCAAATCATCAAACGCCAAGAAAAACGTTTTGACCATAACATTCTTGCCGCTGGACTCGTGTTCTGATTTTTTTCAAATTATTTCTCCTTAACATAGTTGTCTATTGTTGCAATTCTGCAACTATGTTTACCTCACTGCTTTGAACCCATTCCAGCATGATATCTGGCGAAATTTGAGGATAACGCGCAAGAAGCTCAAATTGCATTAAAATTAGTACTAAAAATAACTTCTTTTTTGTTTTTTTGCTTCTCTTTGCTATTTTATTCATACCAAACGTCAATGCATACGACAGCAAAGGCAAAAAATAAAAAAAAAGCAGTGAATTAAATAAAATTATGTAAAAAATGCATTTGCGTTAGCACGTATACCATCAACATGTCATCATTATCATTAGAAAAATCATTAACTCGTCAGCACTCACGCCTCATTAAGCAAAGCGAAAGCATTGCGAGTATAAAATCATATTCATATAAAATATCGCGCATAGTATAATCAACATTTGATAATAATATCATTTCTTTTTGGCATCCTTCAGACCAGCGCCGGCATTAAACTTGAAGAAGATGATGTCACCATCCTCGACAGTATAGTTACGTCCTTGTTGACGATATTTGCCTGCCGCCTTCGCAGCAGCCTCGGAGCCCTCCTCCTTAAAGTCCTTATAGTGCATAACCTCAGCCATAATGAAGCCTTTTTCAAAATCTGTATGTATACGCCCAGCAGCCTGTGGTGCCTTTGTGCCCTTCTGTATAGTCCAAGCCTTAACCTCATCTGGTCCAGCAGTGAAGAAATACTCCAATTGCAATGCCTTATATCCAGTCACGATAATTTTATCCAACTGACTCTTACATTTGACCTCGTCCTCATACGCCTTACGATCCAGCTCATTCTTATCGATCAAGTCGTGTTCGAAGGCACCAGAGAAAGGAATAATCGTAGCACCCGGATCATTTTTATCAACCCATTCCTTTATCTTAGGCAGCCATTTATTCTTTTTGCGTAAGAAATCCTTATCCGACAGATTGACCAAATAGATAACCGGTTTTGAGGTCAGGAACAAGTATTTGTTAAGTGTTTCGATCTGTTTCATTGAATGAAAGAGAAGAACCGTATAACCATATTCGATATTCCTTATATAAAATACACATAGGAAGAATGTTTTTTCCAAGATAACTTACATCGTGCGCATTCCAATCGGCGAAACGCAAATGTTTCTTCTCGTCCACGAGTATGTTTTTGATTTTGACCATTGCATCATACTCCGGTTTGAGTTTCTTATCACCGCCACGTGCCACAACCTTCTCAAGCTTATCGAGATTTTGCACTAGTTTCTCTTCGTCCTTGAGACGTAACTCTTCTGAGATAATCTCAAGATCACGCACTGGATCCACTTCACCTTCGACATGTGTCACATCAGGATCTTCAAAGGCACGGCACAAATGAAAAATAGCATCACAGGCGCTGATGTGCGAGAGAAAAGCATTTCCCAAGCCCTGTCCTTCGGCGGCGCCTTTTACGAGACCAGCAATATCCACGACGTTCAAATAGGCGGGCACTTTGCTGCAAGCGTTAAGCGGCGTTTAAGTACGGATTACTTAGTCACATTAGCATTTTTGCAACAGGCACTCACTCACCTAACGGGCTTGTGATACTCGCACAAGAAGTCAAAGCGCTCATCAGGCACGGGTACACGATGTGCAGACGGCAACAAGAAAGAAACAGAAACATTTAGGTTAGCGTATTTTTGTCAAACTGGCGCCAACCGGACGCGGACATCAGGCTGCTAACCCAGCCTAGCCTAGCTAAATGGTTATAAGATTTAGTTGTGCTTAGTTGTGAAAGAGACTTGCAAAATTATAATAATACGCCTGCCTGCTAGCTTGCCTGCCTAGCGCATGCTTAACAAGCACAAAAATCGGGCAACGGACAACGTACATCGCAAAACTTTGCTAGGCATCCTTAAAATTACTTTACCACATGCAAACGTTGCGACAAGCGGCCATCGAACGTGCGATCAATCGATTGATGGTTCGAACTGTTGATCGATTTGTTCATTTATGGTTGTCTCGCTTGCCTTCTTGCTGCACAATCATTGCAATTTTGTATAATTTTGTGCAATCACAAACGCCGCCAGCCATGTTGACGTGACCGCGTACGTGGACGTTGTGGCTGTCTTTGCGATATCGAATTTGATGGCCGCTATGCCTTTGCGCGCAGAAAAACACTTTGCACGGCTGCTCCTGGCACACTTACATGAGCACCGTCTTGGCTAGCAAACTGACCAGTCAAACAGCCAACGAACGACAAAGAGTTCGCTTACTGGACCGGCCCAACGCTTTCAAAATGAAGTCGATCAAATTAAAGCTGCGCGCGCAATTTGCATACGAAATCTTGCTGGTGATTTTTGTTTTGATGTTTTTTTTTTCTAATTGCTTGCTGCATTTTTTTACTTTAACTTAAAATAAAGAAAATTGGCGAGCCACGCCTACTTTTGCTTACTGTGGCCAACGGCAGCCCCGATACAGGCAACTTCTCTTAAATTTTTTGTTTTTGCATTTTGACTGAAGACTTGCGGTCCATGGAACTTAGAGAAAATGGCATAATATAGCGTAAAAAAGCCATAATTTGAAATTAGTTGTAAATAGCTAAAGCGGCGGCAGCCGTGTCGGGCCATACACCAAGCTAAGCAAAGTGCAGCAAGTGATCAGGTCACTGAGCGCAGCCGCCAACGTCCGTTGCACCAAAAATATGGAAAATTATTATAATTTAAGCTGCAGCCAGGGCAGGAAGCTGCTGCAGGCGTGTAATTATTGCTTGCCGAGTTAGCCGTTGGTGACGTTCATGTGTACAAAAAAGAAAAAGGAGAAAAATAAGCGTATTCACAACAACATGCACATGCCAAGATAATTGGGCAAATACTTATTCTCATTTGGATCGATGGTGCAGAAGGGAAAGTTCTCAGCTGGTGCAGCGCTATTTGTGAGCACATTAAAGAACGTAGACTTGCCAACATTGGGCACGCCGACTATACCAATTCGCAGATTTGTACCAATGCGACCGATCAACGGTTTGCGTTCGTGTTCCTCTTGCTTCTTAGGTGGCATGCTGACTTGAGTTCTTTCTTGTTCTTGATTTTGCTCTTAGCGTTGTATCTGTAAGAAACAATACATATTAGTTTTGTTTATCATTTATTGTTACTATTTTTACCCAAAATGGGGAAAAAACATTAATAATCAACATAACCTCACATTATGTTCGGTGTCTACTCACTTACCCACGGCAAGAGCTTAGCAGCTTTTAAATGTCAAAATGCCTATATTAAAGAAAGTTGAATTATTTTGTAAATTGCATTTACACAATAAACATAAATGAGCGTAGCGTTCAAATTTGATTTTTTTGCCTCGCCGCCGGCTCTACTTGACACATGTACACAGAAGCAGCGAAAAAGAAGGTGACATATGCGTTCACAGCTGACGTTGAGTGTTGCCAGATAGTGTTTTAGCGACATCTATTGTGCAAACGCAATAAAAAAGCATTACAGTTGTAATTAAATTGACTTTTATAATTTCTTTAGCGTTTTACTAACACGTACCAAATCAAATCAATTACGCGTAAAAACCATCTTATTCTTAACATACATCAAATTTTGAGAAGCGTAATTCAAAGCATTCACAACTAGAGTTTCCAGTGAATGGCAAAATTTAACTGCATCTGGAAACTACCAGAAACTTCCGATTCAGGTCATCAGCTTACCTGGTAAGAAGAAGAAACTTTTTTAAGTGGGATTGTTGTTGTGCAATTGACGCTACGCAGTGACGGCAACACTGACACTGTGTATTAAATACCAAGCACTCACATCATATGTCATATGCGTCAGAGTGACACTGAGTATCAACCGTCGCGTACGTATTTGAATGAGACTAGTGAAAGGAAATAAATATTTTGTACTAAAAAGCATAGTTTTGCATTTGTTATTAATAAATAATATATGTTTTTGTGAATCAGACAGACACAGCGAATTCAATTTAAATGGTAATTAAAAAAGCAAATGAAACGGTGCATTTACAAACAAATTAAACAGCGGATTTTCAATTGTTATTTCGACTTTGTTTAGAAACATATACTCTAATACTCACGTAAGTATGCCAACATATACAAAAACTATTTTTATTAAACTGTGTCAAATGTTGCAATTCGCTTTCTTCTTAATGAATTCGTTTTTTTAGTTTTTTGTTTTTGCTTACATCTGTTATTTGTGCATGCATGTACACTATTTTCGTTCTAAGCATTTCGTTTACATATGTTCGTGTATGTATGCGGACACTGTCCTTGTATTAATTTCTCAATCGACAGGCCACAAACTTACGCAAACCGTTACAAACACCTAGTACCCCACCACCCACATTAGACCATTACATGCACCACTGGACCAATACAAGCTACCTAACACCACAGACACTTTTCTTTTTTCATAACTGTCTCCGTCTGTCTATTACCCTTTCCGATTGCATTTTCGCTGCTGCGCAGTTTGTTCATCGGTTTTGTTTTCATTTTAACTTTTATTTTCGCTTTTGTTTATGACGCACTTCATTATATATTGCGCAGTCAACCACAAAACAGTTACAACAAAACACAGTATAAGAAAACGTCACAAATAATATTGCATGCAGGCCACGGTTGCCCCCTTATAAGTAAGTGGTACTTATTGAGCAGACTAAGATTGTTGCTGCTTCATTCTTGTTAATTTTAGTTTTATTTTATACCAATCCAAATATTGTAAAATGGCTTTTGGACATGTGTAAGTCCTTGCATTAACATTTAAAACTGGCATGTAGCTTATTGTGCAGAGGCAACCGTGGCTTGTGTTATTGTTTTGCATTGGGTGTTATTGGGCTTTGAGGCAGTGTCTGCCTACATTCACTTAATTTTTCTACAGACAAATTTTGTTCCTGCTCGTTATAACAATTATTGTATTGTCTTCAGTGTTCTTCTTGTCAAAAACAAATTTTTCGATAATCTAATAGTTTTCAAAATTAACTTTGGCTATAAAATATTTTATATATTAATTTCTTTCTCTGTTTACCGCAACGCTCATTTCATTGTTCATATAGTGCAGTTTTGCCTTTGTGCAGCTATATAAGGACACCAACAAATCAACATCAATAAGCTCAAAAAAGCGGAAATCGTACGAAAGCATTATTACAAAACTGCTTGCAATTAAAATACAACGAAACGAAGAACAAAGAGACCACAACGTTAAATCGCAAAAAGCCTAATTTGGAAAAAACCAGTTAAAACGTACACTCATAACTTCGCAAATAAAACGCATACAACCTCAGTAGCAACTAAAGCGCAGCGAGTTCCTTTGTTCGAGCCTGGTTGGCTAAAATCCAGTAAAACAGAAAAAATTGCATTTAAAACACGGAACTTTAAAGCACAAGCAAGTGAGTAATTAATTGTTTATTAACCAAAGTCAATAAAGTATGTACATATATACTTGCATACATATAATTATGTTAGTATATGTATAAATAAAAAATAACATCAAACACAAATCTCAGGCAACCATAAACTATCCAACAGACAAAAGAAACAACACTAAAACAACGACTACAACAGCCAGTCAAAGTATGTCAGCTGTTTCGATAAGCAGGTATTAGGTACTAGGTATTAGGTTTAATAAACAAAGAGCATTGTTCCCTATGAGACACCAAGTGCCGGTTATATACATATCAAAAGCTTAGCTTAATTAATTGTTTCAAGTTCCGATCTAGAGAGGCGGTCTGGCTAGGCATTGTAGGTAGCATTATTGTAAAGAAGTCGGGTCGCTTAAGTCTTCTTATAGAGCCTGCTGAGGCAAGGGGTCCAGTCAGTTTTTGTGGCCAAGATTTCTGTCATTATACCTGTTCGAAAAAGTCCAAAATGGAAGAAATGAGGCCGTCCGGTTTCACCTCAGCACCAGCGTTGTTGGGTTTCGCATGATATTGTTGGTGGTTGTGCTTGACGCGCTTGGTGCTTGATCAGCTGCTGAGATGACGGTGTCTGTTGTTGCCCTCGCTGCTTTTGCGGAGTTTATCTGTATAGGCACGTTAGAAAGTGTTGGTGGTGACATACCTGCAAAGTGGAATACACATATGTCCGTCCGCTTTCGAAGCTTAATCGCGACTCAAGGTGAATGTTGTGAACAAAATTAAAATATTTAAAAATAAAAATCAACTGCTATTTTTTTTTTGGCACAAGAATACTTACCACTTCTTTTCCGACAGCATGGAGTCCAATTCCAATACACACAACGAAGCCAATCTCCAAGAGATGCTCAGCACCTCACCGGCAAACACAAGCTTTATGCTGCCTAGCATGGACGGTACTCCTCCAAAAGTGGTCACCTTAGACGAAGTCAAGCATGTGCTAAAAAATATGCAGAATATGACACTAGCTCATGAGATTGCGCTCAATCCAGACTTTAAATTACAACCGTACGAGCCGCCACCAGACAGGTGTGTTACCATGTCTCTTACCTATATAATTATTTACCATAATAATGACTATTTGCCCACAGCCTTGAGCGTCGCGTCAAGGACATGCTACACAAGACCTTCTGGGATTTGTTGCGTGCTGAATTGGGTGAGACGCCCCCACGTTACGATCATGCCATTCAACTGCTGGCGGACATTAAGGAGTGCTTTCCGCAGATACTAACGCTACACAACAAGCGCGCACTGGACTTTATCAATGAGGTGCTCGACGAGGTCGTTATTAAACAGCAGGTGGAACGTGGCTTATTTGACTTCAAGTCTTATGCAGATTTCGTAATACAAATAATGTCCAAGTCGTGTGCACCAGCTCGCGATGAGTCAATGAAACGTTTGGCTGAAATAGATAATGTTGTAGATACGTGCCGTGGCATCTTGGAGACCATGACGGATATGAAATTGGATATGGCCAATTATTTGTTGGACGTTTCACGCAATGATATAATGAATCATTCGGTCGAGTATGAAAAGAAAAAGTTTCAGGAATATTTAGAGTATTATAAACGTAAGTGGGAAGAATATCTTCTGGTTGGATATATTTCCTAATGCTAAGCATTTATGTTTACAGTGGGTTTTCCATCCACTGAGCATTGGTTACAGCGTAATCGAGGCGCAGGCGCGGCTACCGGCTCCGATGCAATTTATAATGCCTACATGGAGCTAATGGATTGGAACACTGCCGGCGAGGTTGACTTCCCTGAAGTGCTGTCAATGGACAAAGATCGAATACTAAAGCTAGGACAGAATGCCAAGCGTTTATGCATATGCGCTTCGCTTATGTCTATTGCACAGGCACTGCCAGTTATCTCACAGCGCAGCGAGAATCGCGCTGCACTCGCTAAGCAGGTCGGCATACTTTTGCAGGATATGAACAACGATGACAAGTGTGTTAACCGAAATTGTAAATATATAACACTTTAATTTTTATATCTTTCACATATAAAGCTCCATCGCCGAGGCTATTAAAAGCGCGCAGGCGCATATGTGCAAATTCATAAACGAGGCTTTAGCCAAGGAACAGGCAGCACCTATGAACGAAACTGTAGAAGCCCAACTTAAGCAGCAAGTACTGCAGATTGCTAATAAAGCTTCGCCCGTGCGTGCGCTAATGTGTAAGTGTCATAATTGTGTGGGATAACTTGGTTTGAAATTTCTTTACGTGTAAATTTTTGTTTTTGTTTTTCAGGGAAACGCTTAGTGGCCTTCGTGCGTTATGCATTGCATCCACTGCCACAGCAAACTCCACCCGATCTGCCTGGTTATGCTGACTATCAGGAAGAGGTTGCGGCATTTGTGCGTAGCTTTAAACGCGTTATTTCATATAATCATTCGGTCTTTGGTGACTACTTTATGGAGCTCCTGTCGAAGAAAAATGGAGCCATCAGTGTTGATACGGCTAATGCCAGCATAAGTATTGATAATACAAAGGGAGCTGTGTCTCCCAGCACTTCGATGCCTACTTCTGAGGTTACAGCTTCGACCACGCAGAAAACTGACAACAATTAGTAGTCGTTATGCAATGTAATACGTTGGCTCTTCCACTCAGTTGGACTACCGTTTTGTGCTGATCACCTTACAATACCAAACCTGCGATTATTGCGTGCTATTTCCAATAGCGGATACAAACAAAATCTCGTTCGTTTTATTTAGTAAAAAATAATTCAATTCAAAACAAAACGAATACCAGTTGTTTCTTGTCGTCGTTTTAACAGACGAAAGAAAACAAAACCATTGTTTACGATTTTTAAATTGTTGTAACTAACATTTTTTTTTTTTTTTTCAAAGGGAAGTTGTAATATTATTGATACGATGTTAAAACAAATTGTAATCAAACTATTTTATAAAACATTTTTTACATTTTTACCATAATGATCATGGCAATACGCCAAAAGTTTGTATTTATTTTTTTATTTGATATTTAAAATTTATGTTAACCTAAGCCAAATTTAAGCACATGTTAATTCTTGCGCTTTAAATCAATGGAATGACCACCAAGACGAAAACGGCAGTGATATAAAAAAAAATTTTTTATACATAAAAAATCTTTATAACCCCAACACTATATTAAAGATAAGCAAAAAAGAAAGTAACTTCGGCAAGAAAAAAAAATTCCAAAAACTTAAGAACCAACACATTGCTACGACACTTTATTTTATAATGTTATATTTGATTAAAAATAATTTAAAGTATTTTAAAAACTACAGTATGCACGCATGCAAACTGACTAACAACGTCAAAAAAAAGTTTTGCAATATTTTGTGATATTCCTTGTAGAAAAGTATGATAATATGAAGTGTGCTATGATAAATTCTCGAAAAAGGCTGCTTGTATGCGTGCATATTGACCGTATTTTTACACAAATATATATACAAATATCTTAGTTGTTGACTTTTAATAACCCACTATTATTTATAATTTAGTAATGAAATATGAAATGTGAAAATAATAATGCATACATAAAATGTTTCAGCAGCTGACAAGTTTTAATTAAAAGCAATATTAGCATATTTAACAATGTTAACTGAGCAGCTATATTATCATATTGGTGTTGAAAGAAATAAAAAATTAAAAAACAGCTTAGGTTGGAAGCGATTAGTCTGGATTCGCTACAGATTCCTGGAAAACAAGTCACTTACACAACAGAAATTCTGGGTTTTTCCCCAATGTGGTAATTATTTCTTAATTTCCTCATTCTGACCTCTTAGTCAAATATCTTCAATCCAAAACAACGAGCTTATAGTTTTAGCTTAGTAAGCTTATAGTATTAGCAAAAAAAAAAAATTTTTTTAAATTGGTAAAGTTGTGTCGACGCTTTCTAAACACTCTCATGTTAGACTGTTGAGGCTGGATTATCGCATCGCATGCAGTTGATGTATTTTATGCTTAAGTTTAGTATATATTTTTCATTGCCGAACCAGTAAGTTTATTAACCAGCTGTGTCAGATGACCAGTCAACTTACTTAACTTAACAAATGACAGATCACACACGTTGAGACTGGGAACGTTTATGTTAAATGGTTTTGCTTTTAGTTCTGAGTTCTGATTTTTTCTTTTATGATTATAGATTAACGCTTAGTTTAAACAGTTTTAGCACCACTGTAATCACAAACTTGCAGTTGTAGCATCATTACATAATGTTTGCAAAACTTTTAATAACTCAATCTCATCAGTGCAAAACAAAAATATTTATATTTTTTGAAATACTGATATTTCATTATTTTCGAACTACGATTTATTTTTATTATTCGATTTTAGTACATAATTTAGTAATCTATATTAATAAGTAATTTGAAGTGTCAGTTCGTTATTTTAAAAGAACTTTTAAAATTTAATTGAAAACTTTTTATAAGAAAAACTAGAAAGGCAGGGCTATAGTCGGATGTAACCGACTATAGAAAACCCTGTACCCAATCCAAATAAAAAAAAAATTTTTTTTAGTAAAAGCCATTTTTCGGCTGATCGTTCCTATGGCAGCTATATGTTATAGTAACCCGATATTTATCATATTCAGGAGTATGATTGGATATTACCTAAAACTGTCAAATCCGAAATTTGGTAACGATATCTTAATAAACAAAAAAGTTTTTCTCAGTAAATGTTGTTTTTCGGCCGATCGTTCCTATGGCAGCTATATGATATAGTGAACCGATATACTTTTAACTTTTAAATTTAAAATTTGGTGAAGATATCTTGAAAAACAAAAGGGTTTTAGTTACTAAATGTGGGTTTTCATCCGATCGTTCCTATGGCAGCTATATGTTATAGGACGAATATCGAAAAAAAAAATAAACTTGTTATGCCTATGGATTGAGAGAGTTTTCGTGCAAAAATTGGTGGTTGTAGGTCTTACCGTTTCCGAGATCCTTTTGTTCATACGGACGGACAGACAGACAGACGGACATGGCTAAATCGACTCGCCTTTCGATGCTGATCAAGAATATATATACTTTGTGGGGTCTACCACGCCTCCTTCTGCCTGTTACATACATTTGCACAACTTTAATACAACCTTTACCATTTTTTGGTACAGGGTATAATAACCATTTTTAAAGTTTTTATCTGCATCTCTGTCTAAATATTTGTTTCGAATATGCCACGCAATGGCACAACGGATTTTAATTAAAATTTTAGGAGTTAAAACAGGTATTTAAACTTAAATTTCCGTTTATGTTTT
This sequence comes from Stegana nigrithorax, assembly GCA_037044495.1. Classification (NCBI taxonomy): domain Eukaryota; kingdom Metazoa; phylum Arthropoda; class Insecta; order Diptera; family Drosophilidae; genus Stegana; species Stegana nigrithorax. The sequence continues at coordinate 17,254 of JBAMBQ010002982.1, read as the reverse complement.
CGTCTTGCTTAAGATGGATATTATTTTGTTTGCGAATTCTCTGCTATGAGATGCACATACTATACTTATGTTTTAAGGTTTTACCTTCTCTGATTTTACTTTTTAACTAGTCGGTTTACCACTACGGACACTTCCGACTCGTTGAATAGCAATACCATAATTCCAAAAAAGGAATTCCAATGTCTTCGCTAGACTTGATCTTACACTCACAAAGTTTAGTATCTAGAAAAGTATCTAACACACCACAATGTGTAAAATAGAGTTATAAACTAAACAAATATTTGTTAAAGGCAGTCGGCATTTCCGATGCAACAAATTCGCTTTCAAATTCAAGGAATCAAATTCAAACAATGCGCAAAAGCAAAAAAAAAAAAAAATAAAACAATGTATGCACCAGTTTTGTTAAAATCACAAAAAATAAGTAAAAGCTTATCAAACCATAAATTGGGAATAAATTAAAAAAAATAACTAGCAAATTAACAAACACGAATGCAATAATAACAATAATGCGATTGCATTAATTTCAAGAGCCGCAACAACAACAATAATAAAACCAACAACATATAAAATAATAATCACGCCACTCTGTGTACTTTGTACCAAAAACGTAATCTGTGACACTCTCCGATGATGTGTGTGCACCAACCAGACCCTACTATGCCTATCTGCTTGAGCAATAACAATTCCTCTCCCTACCCTAAACTGTACACAGTAATAATATTGTATTCCAAACACATAACCACAATCATTGACACCACAACTACGTCTCACTCGCTTTTACACCTCATAGTTCGCTATCTCGTTTACGCTTATGTGCACACATACGCTGTCGACGCCGCCATCATTGCCATCGTCGGCGGCATAGTTGTTGTTGCATTGCTTTAGTTTCATTATCTGCACTTCATACGCTTCAAGCACTAAAAACATATAAACATTTATATGAATGTACATATATATAACATATATACGAGTACTTACAGAAATATTTAAATTTTTTTCAAATATTATCTTCACTGATAAGTGTAAAAAAATGGATTTAAAATTGCCTCTTATTTTTTATGCACGGATGCATGATATGCAGAAAATAAATCTTCTGTTCTCTCGCAATCTGCTTGTTCCTTTTAAGCCCACTCGCTCACTCAACTTACACGCATGCATGGCCGCTGTTTTTTGTTCTAATCCAGCGGAATGTCTTGCACGCATGAGAGAGCTGCTGTTTCGTTGTTAGTATCATGCATTCGTTTTTTTAGTATTTAAGGTTGCTCATTGAAGCATGCCGTCGTCATTGGGCCAAAGTTCGCGAATAGTTTTTTTTATATGTATGGATCTTTTAAATGTATGTGTGTATGTATGTACATGGAAATATATGCAAGGGCCGAATTAAATATGTATTTTTTTCGTATTAAAGCCACAATGAAACTTTTTGTGGTTTTTATATATGTACATACATATGTATGTATGGACATACATGGTATGCCTGTATATTTTGTATGTGCAAGCAAGTATTTCTCTATCATTGTTTTAAACTTTATTGGGTTAGTCATCATTATTAGGTTTATTGCATTACATTCAAATCTGAATTAAACATAAAAGTGCATCCATACATATGTATGTATATATGTATGCTATTTTTTATGGTTGGTGATAACCCGTTTAACTAGATGACAATAAATAAAGTAACATAAGTACCACAAAGCTGCAGCATCATCAGTGACAGACTTTAGCTTTTTTTGAAAAAATAAAAATTAATTAAAACGCTATTTTGAGTTCTTCTTTTTTGTGTTCATTTTGCAGCCAATAAAAGTGCCATGCAATTCGTATACTCGTAGTCTGTGGAAGCGTCTGCGACTATGTAGAAGTATCCAGGACTCAACTTAAGCTCATAAATATTGATGCCATACTGGTAACTGAACACATGTCCCGTAGCCGTGTACAAAAATTCCATTGACCAATTTAATTTGCTGTGCAATTTAAAGCCAGTCATCCGATTTTTTCACTTCGTTTCTGTTGTTTACTTTGGTTGGCGTGCATACCTAAATGATTTTCAGCGAAATTTAACGAATATTTTTTTAATTTTGTTATTGTGCTTCGTTGCCTAAAAATATCAACTTTATAAGAAACATGCGCGAAAAAAGAATTTAAAAATGCGAAACACTAACAGAATCTGTTCAAAGTCCAAATCTGCGCATATTGAAAGTGAGACTTGAATACTAATGAGCAATTGGTAAGCAACGCGCGCTTTTTTTCGCGTTAAGAGCAAAAGTTCTGACATGGCAAAAAAAAAAATAAAACGGAAACGAAAGCAAAAGCAGAACTGCAACAATGCCAAGAACAACGTGCAGGACACAGCAGCAACAACAAGACCAAACATAGCAACAATAACAAAAACAGTCATTAAAAACGTACACTATCACAAAAACTAAACTGTTGTTTTTGTTCTTGGGTTTTTTGTTTTGTATTGGATAAAACATTAAAAGACTAATGGGGCAAATAATCGTTATATTTTTTTTGGTGTAGATTGTTTTGGCATTTAGTAAAAGATAACTTGGTTGTTCTTCCACTGCAGGCTTTCTTCATTGTTTCGAACATACCGACATTGCTGATATGCCATGAGGAACGGCAGTAAGTAGTTACAGGCTAAACGTACGCCAATCACAGCAGAGGGACACTTGCAGAGGAAACATTATATAGCTGGGCAAACCCCCAGTAAGAGCTTAATATAAATACATTTAGGGTGCCTTAGGTCACTGCAAAAGATCACCTATGACCTCTCCTCGACAAGTGAGCTGACATAATTGCAGCTGTCACCTTAAACTGTACCTGCCTATCTGGATTTGTTCATCTGTAGATTTATGAGCCCACATAATCTTATTGCCATGCTGTTTACGTCATTAAGGTATTTCCGAGTCACAATGTGCGTTCAATCTGCATTTGCTGTTATCAGCGCGTGAAATTTACAGTCCAACACGATTTTTTTCGCCCATTATTGTTACTCTTATTGCTCCTTGATATTAAAGCTTCTCATATAAAGGCACCATCGTTGTGGCATATCAGCTGAAATAATTGGCAATCTTCATATGCGTTTAGATTTGGCATTATAAACTAAAAAAATGAAATCCCATCGCGGTTTTATAGGCGATTATTTTTAAATAGTCGTATATAAGAAAACACACTTCCCCTCCGTGTACATGCTTTTTATACACACGGGTAGGCACGCCTAATTGCACTCCATAACAGCGAATCTATGGCCAATAAATGCGTCAATTTGTTTTCTCCAAATCAGCGCATTATCAACGCAAGAACATTGAACTCGGTCAACACTAGGTTTTTTTTTGTTATTATATGTATGTACATGTAAATATATAGTCATATACATGTATGTATGCATGAAGCCAATTGTTGCTAATTTTTTTATTTTTTTCCTTTGTCGTTTATCAATTTTCATGGGAATTTAAAAAAAAAAAAAACCATATCGTTTTCACATATGCGCAATTCTAATAAACTTATAAACGCACTTATACATAAGTTTTATCAAAAGGCAACACTACGAGCAAAACCGCAGACATTTGTCGTCAAATTGCATCGGTCCCGCGTACCGCTGCCACATACTGAAATTATTGCGTATACGTAAACCAAAACAATCACTACCGTATGGGCTTTCGAAAAAAAAAAAACCAATATATTTTTGTTACAGTAATTACAATATATTTATGTATATTACTATTGGATGAAAATGTTCATTTTTTTAAATTGTTATATAAAACATAATTCAATATAATTCACGTAGTATTCCAATATATTCTCTCCATATAGCGTATACCTACTAAATATATGCGTATTTAGCACAAAAATGCTGTTAAAATACGTGTGTACTACGATTTCCTCTTTGTTTTTACAGTAAGCACAGCTAAAACTAACATCTAAACTTAAATAAGATTATTATTATTTATATTTAACATAGTATATATAAATGTATATGTGTTTTTAAAAAATATATATAGATATGTGCATATACAATACATGTTGAAGCTACTGCGATACATATTTCAATAAATATGTACAGCGCGAGCGAGCGAAAAAAAATTGATAGAGAAGCAAGAAAAAAAAAATAAGTTTGTTAGGGGGTGGTGGGCGATTACTGTGTTAGTATGTTTTAAAACGCATATAACTTAAATATTACGTGTTCGTATATACATATATTACTTTATGTATATATAGATAATGTGCGTGCGCAAATTAATAAAGGATCTTGATAAGTGCAAGGCATGGATTACAGGGTTTGCGGGCGTAGTGATTTTTTTGTTTTGTTTTTCTGTTATTGGAATTTACAATTAAATTAAATTCAAACGCATAACTTAATTAGACAAAAAAAAATTAGATTTAATAAAACAGCGAAAAAAGCGCATCAAAATAAGCTGACAGCCGGCTGCGACGTGCGTTGACCATATATGTGTAAGCCATACAGGCGTCTCATATATGGGCGCCAATGCACTGCCTAAACTTGCTGATTCAATTTAATTGCGCTGCGCAGCACATGTGGGCGTCGCTGCTTCACTGCTGTTGTTGCTCGCCGCCGCCTTTGATTTCTTATTATTTGCCGATGTTGTTGTGGTTGCCGTTGCAGCTGCCGCTGATTTGTTGCTATTAGTCGACGTTGCCGACTTTGCGCCTGCTGCTGTTGGTGCTGCTCCTGTTGGCGCATATGCGCTTTCCGTTGATAATGTCGACTGTTCGACATTTGTACCCATCGATGAGTTAATGAAATTAATGTACTGATGCAGTTTCAGCGCTGCTATCAATGAGCTCAAATAGTCGTTGATGTTGCCTTTTTGGACCTGTTTAATTTGTCGTGAGACATTTCGATAGACGCGACGTGAGATCTTATTGGATAAGCGTCCAACTGTCTGTACGGTGTGTAGGACAGGGTCCTCGCTGGCGGGAACTGGCACTGCAAATGCAAACGAAACAAATTTTAAAATAAAGCATTTCCGACAGTTGTCCAGTAATGGCATATGAGAGGCACGGGTTGTTAAGGTAAGGCTGTAAAACTAATGTGTTATGGTTGATATGCGTATGTGTGCGTAAAAGATTCACTTAAGATAGGGTTGGGTTGGGTTGGGTGCTTGTGTTTGCTGCTGCTGTTGCTGATGCTGGGATACGTGCTTACCATAAACGAATTGATTTCCCTATCGATAATGCTAACAATCTCTGGATTTCTTCTAATGTATTCAACAATTTCGGTAATGATCTTTAGTGACATTGAGAGAAATACTGTTGAGGCAGCAACTAAAAATCTAGCATCAAGTTCATGATCGTGCTCTAGTTCGCATTGCGCAACTAAAAGTAAAAGAGCAGATAGAGATACATACATAGTAGTAGATAGTGTAATGTATTAAGGAGCGAGTTAGCGTGACAAAGGGTGAATGAATGAATGAGAGAGTTTTTAGGTATGTAGTAAATGAAAACAAGTGCACGCCGCAGCGGCTTATGAAATTGTTATCAAATGTGTCGTCATTCGCCTTATACTATCTTGGCTAACTGTGACTAATGCATTATTCTTTAGGCGCACTTTAAACCCAAACAAAGCTAGGAAGACTGCAACCCTTTGCAACATTTTCCTAAGCGACATCCGTACTAGATATATGCAGGCCATATTAAGACAAAAACAAACGACTAGCCTGTCTTTCGTTTCGACATCTTCATACATTCAAGAAAAGATTTTAGATGTTAATCGGTAACAGTTAATGGAATTGCATGCGTTAAATTCGCTGTAACTGTCAATGTGGTGTGCAGGTTTATGCCAAATTAAACTAACTCATGTCAGTGAAGTGGGTTTCTGCAAATGTACATGGTGCGCATTAATTTCTGCTAACGGAATGCCAAAAAATTAATTTAATAATGTCTATCGAAGTTCAATAGATCAGCAGCTAATGTGGGATGTTACACGAAGCCACATCTATTTCGTCTAACTGTAAACATTTTTAGACGCATATTTTGATCTTTTGAATAGCATGCATACATTTTTTGGCAAAATAAATTAATGTTGATATTTCCATGCCCTGGTGTTAGAATTTTTATTTTTGCGCATTTTAATGACTGGTTTTTTTTTTTTTTTTTGTTAGTAGAAAAGCACAAAACGTCGGACTGACTTACAATCATGTTCAGCATTTTTGCCATTTTGCACGACAGCATTTTGTTTATTATCTGAGAATAAAAATATGTACGATTTATTTTTAGTTGTTTGATTTATACAACAAGAAAAAAAACAAGCCAAAGAAAACAAAAGTATTTTAAATTTCGAAAAAAATGCGTGCTTAAGGCAACTTGCATACATAAATACATAATGCGATTTTCTTCCTACCTTTTTGTTTATTTATTTTATTTTTACTTCGCTACTTTGCCATTAATACTTGCCAATTGAACTGATGATGCCTTAAGCCCATTAGGTGGAAAAAATCATGACTTTTGTTTCTAACCTTTGCTGCTTCATAAAATTTTTTTATTGCTTCCTTCACCTTGGCCTTTGTGAAAAGTAAAAAAATACTTTTCAATTATTCGCTTATCTAATCAGCCTTTAATGCATGATAAATATGAATGAAGCGAATGCAACAATCTAACATCAGTTCTTACTAAGCTGCCCTCATGTTAATGGACACCCTACACATTAATATAGCTAACCTTATCGTATCGCACAGCAGCACAGTGTACAGTGAACAAAAATCAATTCAAACCATTAAAAAGAAAAAATTGTATAAAAAATTTACCATTATCATCATCCTCCACGTCCGATTCGGCTTTTGGGAAATAGTATTCAAGCAGACGTTCGGCCAACGCTGTCGTTGTGTCGACACCATTTACCGCCAGACTGCCATACTGTGTTGCCAAAACCTCGTTAGCTTTATGCCAGGCCAACTCTTTTAGTGAAGCGGCCTTTTGCTGACCAGCTGCCTTGAACTTAACCACACGTTCCAGATGCGGTTGCACGACATCGATCACTTTGCTTCTGGCTTGATTATAGATCTCTTGTGGTGTATCCTTGATAATTGGCGCTGTCACTTCCAGTTTGTCGATGCCTTTGACTAGTGTTTGATCGACATATTGTATCGGACGATCCAATTTGTTGACAATTGGCGCTGCAGTAGTTACAGCTCGTGCTACGCAATCTTCAGCGGCGTTCAGTGCCCAATTGAAGACACGGTTTTGACCTGTGTCAAAGAAAAAATAAATTAAATTTAAAAAATATAATACATACTAATCAATTTTCTTAAGATAACAAAAAATTCAAAATACAAAAAATTTAAAAATAAATAAATATATACATATGCATACGTACATACATACATATTGTACGTAAATAAATTTGTCTTCTATACAGTTTTACGTATGGAATGTGTCGTGGATCTGTCATTTTTGTTTTCGTTGAGTGGTAAATATATAAGAAGAAAGAATATACCTAAACGGTATTCCACAAGTTCAGTGGCGTATCAGCCAATCATGGTTTTTTTGTTTTGTTTTTTAAATAAAAACCATATCAAGTGATCAGCGCATACGTCTCTAATGGACAGAAATCGCAAGTGAAACCATCGTAAATACGTTCATAAAGCTTGATTATCTATTAACACATATCAGCGTGACGTTTCAGAACGTTGTTAACTCTATATTAGGTTTATGCGGATAAGTTAGCACGTTGATCGGCGCCATTTAATATCTTAAGCTTATACAGCTACGCCGCCTGTGTTTATTTTACTAAGTTCATCTGACTTGTCCACGAAATTCTATGATTTACAACAAAAATAATACATTTAATCTGTTATTAAATACATCTTGATTGTGAATAACTGCTAAAAACAGACTAATAGCAAAAATTGGCACAGCATTCCATGCGAACACACAATTAACGACAAAATAAAAATGCATTTACGCAGCAGGCAAGAATTTGTAAATCCAAGCAAGTCTAAAACCTATAAGAACAGCACATATAGCAGCTAATACGTTATGTCTATCTTTATTAAGTCATGCCCGCCAGAGTCTAAAAACAAAAATTATATAAATAAAAAAAAAAAAATGCGAATCACAAACAAGTCGAAAGTCCAATTCCATGAACAAAAACAGAAACTACAACAGCTGCTACCGCACTCGAAGCGAATTAACAAAAGCAAAAGGCAGACAATATTTTCATTTCTCATATTTTTTTTGCTAGCAGCTCCCTTTTAGTTTGTTGTTTTTTTTTTTTTTTTATTGCAGTTTGTTGTGCAAATTGAATTATGTAAATTAATTTTTGCGTTTCGTTGAGCTTTGTTTTTTTCTTTTTATTTGCCTTATGTAGTTGTTTGTAAAGTTAATTTCACTGCTGTACTTTGTACATATACTCATGTTGTCAGACCCCTGCCATTATGGCGTATACATATATGCGTCATAATAAGCCTATTGTTGGCTCGCTCACACGCACGCGCTGACATTTATACCAGTTTTTTCTAGTGCGTTTGTTTGCGCTTACGCATGAGCAATTGCACTCTTTGCTACACGGTGGGGTCAAAGTGCCGGTTAAAAGCAATGTACATTGTACATTTTTGTTTTACATTGTACATTTTTGTTTTATATTTACTAGTCTGCCTGTCTGTTGTTTCTTTTTTTTTTGCTGTTTTATTTTTATATTAGTTTTATTTGTTAACGGAGGAATAACAACAATAGTAATAATAAAATTTACAAAAACAACAAATTAACTATGGTCATGGTTTCATTACACTCTTGTGTACTATTTGCATTTTGTTTAGTAATTTTCCGCCCAATATTCTTATTCTTGGTTTTTAAGCGTCTGTACAAAGATTTCTCTTTAACGAATTTATTTGTTCAATCAAAAGATTTTATAATTCTTTAATGGCAATTATTGATGTTGCACAATTGACTTCAATTAAGTTCAATTTGTCAAAATTTACAGCAAATATTAAAAAAAAAAAAAAAAAAAACAACGACTAAAAGAAAGAAATGAAGCGGTTATCAAGCGATTTTAGCTGTATGCGTAGAGCCGTGGCAATAAAATGTCTGGCACGTTTTCAAAATTATAACATATAAATTTATTTTTGTAAATTAAAACAAAAAATAAGTAATTGAATTATTAAATATAAGTAACGTTGCGATTTAAAGGGTTTTATTTACGCGATACTTTATAACTACAATCACATAGCATAACAGCCGATTAACTTTTATCAGTTTTCACTTTCTATTGAAAATGCTTTCCAGTGTACAACAATCGATAACTGACAACATTTTACTGCGGGTTGTTGACTAGCAAAAATTAAAATTCTTATAAAACTAGTATAAGCCCGATACAACAAAAACCGCTCGACGAATTCCATGCTATGTTATACAAAAGTCAAAAAAATAATAGCGGTCAAAGTACTTTAAATCAACAGAATGGATTAATGCTACATAAACATTTTTCTTTTATTCTAAAAAAAAAAAAATACATGTAAAAATTTTACGTTGCAAAACTTCTATGAAAAAAAAAAAAATAATCAGCAAATTCGTTTGGCAAAAAGTAACGAGCAACCGAAAAAGAAAATAATTAACGAGTAATGCAAAAAGCCGATCATAAAAGAATTATAACGGTTGTTCGCGCTATTCGCCCATTTCTAACGTTTCGTTTGTGCATTGCAAGTTTTCCACTACATAAAGCAGAGCATATAAAATTCACATATATATATTTGTATGCACATATAAAACGTTAGCCCAGCAAGTTCAATGTACGATTGCACTTAGCGATATTCACAGCCGCTGTATCAGCCGACAAACTTATGTACATACTTATTAATATTTGCAGTTGCACTTTTCTACATACGTGTATATAGACATATACATACCTTTTACTTTGCCATATACATCCTGACTCTTGTCCCAGGCCGCGCCCACAACGGGCAATTTGATAATACGCTCAAGCGACTCTAAATGCGGCAGAAGACTTTGCGCATCCTTTTGGTCGGCAACAATGCTTTCGATGCTTTTAGCACCGGGCGTGGTACCGTTTCCTGTGGCGTTTTTATTCTCAACACTGGCCATTTTATCAAATTTAATTGTTAAGTTTTACTTATTTGTTTTCTTGACTATAAGAATTGCACGATGAAATACTTTTTTCTCCTTTATCGTTTATGATCAATAAATTCACAATTGAATCGAATCACCGACTTTGAAAATCAGGCAGTGCCTTCTTTTCAGTAGCACAACTGCAGTTTGAAAAAAAAGAATTCCGTTATATACGACGTGTCGGTGCTATTGTGTGAGTGCTTTATATGTTTTAAGAAATGTACTTCAGTTCTATGCGTTTTTTTGGTTCTTTTTTCTTCTTCTTTAGTTAACGAACTCAACTTTGCAGCTTTCTGTAAGAACTTCTCTCTAGCGCATTCAACACGTTAATGACTGATTTTCGTTGCTGACCGTCAGTTATTATATATATATTGGAACCTGTTGCCGTTGTGACAGGCATCCACATGGAATCCACAGTGTGTGCTTTATGCTAGTTCCACCCAAGACATGTCTCTCGATACAAAGTTTCAACAACAAATAACGTGTTGTCTCGACCGCCTGGGTGTAGCAGGTCACGCATACGATTCGAGATAAACGCTCGTTATTGTTAATCTCACAGTTGTGTGAGGATCTTCGAGAATGTATGACGATCGCTCTCACAGAAGTTAAGTGCTGCCAGACTTAAAAAAAGTTTTATTATTAGAAAGTCATATTTACATTTATTTTGGAAGGAGTTATTAAAGTTATGCTATTGGAATTTCAAGTTTTTAAACAAATATATACGAATTTCTCTTAGCAAAATACACATAGTTTATCATACTAAACTAGTGTATACTACTAATGTATTAAAAGCGCGATTAAGCTTGAATGTGCGCTTTTGCAAATATATATTTGTGTATTTAACTAGAAATAAAATAGGAACATCTGGCAGGGCACTTAAACACTCATGTGATATAAACTCAGAGACGAAAACTTTTGAGTTTTGAACTGCCGTATTTTTTTGTGTTACTTTGGACTTGAAAAAAAAAAATGACGTTTCAACCAATTAATAAATACAGTATATTCATATTTATATCCATATTTATATGCTGGACAAACATGGATAACAGCATATCAGTGCAATGAACCATTTAAAAGCATTTGCATAATTCAATTACCATGGGCGAAAAAATTAACAAACGACTCTACGAGAATTTTCTATTAAAAACCAGAAGAAAGCGATTCGCTCTTGAGCTTATTGAAATGAAACGTTAAAAGACGCACGTGTACAACCCAGAAATTACAGTACAGTAGAAATTTTGCAATTATGCTTTCTCAATTTGCATTGCTCATATTTTACTAGTTTATTTTTTTCTTACTTTTTTTTCAATATATTTTTATTAAGTGCACATATTTTGTATGCATGTACATAATTCCATTTCATCGTATTCGTTTTCTTTGCTTATCACAACAAATACGAACAGAACGACAAAAACAATACAAGCGTGTCGCATGTTGATAAGATGTTGACCTTTGACCAGTCGTCAACGACAACAAGCAATCTCTCGTTTTGAAAATACTTGGTCTCCTGACAACAAGCAATTGATGAACACATAGCAATGCAGCAACGAGTCAAACCATCGAACGAGTAATTTTATTGTAACTGGACTTTCGTTGCGTTGTGCGCCAGTTAGGCTAGACATGGCCGTAACGGCGTATAGCACAGTAGACTAACTAAATATTTTCGCGCGCTATCGACACACTAATCCTTGATAATGTTAAAAAAAAGTAAGTTTCACGTAAATCGAATTGGATTCAAAGTTCGATTTGTGTTTGACTGACTAAACGCGTAAATGTTGTAATAAAACTTAAGTCCCAAGGGCAGTCCGAAGACCCCATTCATTTATCATCCAGACGATTCAAGGTATCCTGAATCACAAAATAGCCATGGGTTGTTTACAGGTGTGTAGTTTACTTTGGACTTTGTCTCAGACCCTATAAAATTAATTTAGGTCTTATTTTTACATAGTTAAGCTTAGTTAAGGTTAGTATGCATATAACGTATGTATGCATATGTTAAACGGACTGTGAATATTTTTGCTTTATATTTATCTATTTGACCCATGGTAGAGCAAGCAGTAACTAGGAAAGATTTAGTAGTTTAGTAGGACGTAACACAAAGGACAATACATGTCTATGGTATCCAGCATACTTGGCTTTATAGACAGTGAAAACTTTTGGGGCCGTAACCGAACGCATGTCGAAATAGAAAGAATATTAGTGAAGTTAGTTGCAATGGGTCTTATTCCGATACAACATTTTTTATGGATTAATGAGCCGGATTGATTGTAGCAATAAGTCTTATCTAAAAGGTATTTTATCTGTATGCTTGCGAAAATTGAGAAAGGGCTGTTAATCATGATACAGTTCTATGGCTGCCTATACCTACATATGTATGGATATGTATGGATATGTATGTATATCTGTCATTAAAACAGTTAACAACAACAACTACATATTTCACTTTTCATAGATAGGAGACACATCTTATCAGATCAGCTTCTATTTTTTGTTATTTTTTGTACGGCATTTTAGCAATCGTATTGGACTAAGAACTTTGCCACCAATCTCGTTAAAAATGTACAAGAAATATTTTTTATATATTCTTGCGAATTTTCGCGATTCGTAATACTAAAAATAGTTGCTGGGCAAATACTAGGTCGATTTGTGGAGAGGAGGGCAAGTACTTGCTTTCATGTGGTACTGGCACCGTAGAAAAGGTAAGCGTTGATAAAAATTAATTTGATTTATATGTTTGCGTGTAAGAACTCTTTATATACACACCAGTACATTATTTTATACATATGTACACATATACCTATATAAGTAACTAAGCCTAACGGTCGGTTATCGACTTTCGTGCTTATCAGGATTTGTACATTTGTATGTATTCTCGTGTATATAAAAAAGAAATAACCGCCTAAATGTAATTGAAACGCAGAACAGAGTAACTTACTCTAAGTAAGGAAATGTGAAGTTTCGGATGTTTTCTGCTTGCGTTTTTTTTTTAGAAACCGTTCATTTATCTTAGCTTGCTCAAGTTATAAACCAAAGACAAAGTTTCAGTTATTTGATTTAGTAAAAAAAAAACTTGGTGTATGTATATTATCTTTGCCAAGCCGCTCGTTATAACGAATAAGTCTAAAAGATTAAAACGCTATATTAAACCTTATACTTTACAGGAACATACATATGTATGTATGTAGATATATATAAAATGACGTTAAGGAACCAGACTTTCTTTTCCCCCCTTTACTGAGTGGCACATGTGCATACATGCTATCATACTCTCTGCTGTAGTTACTGTTTCGTTTATATTATTTTCATTTGATTTTTTATAATGCTACAATAAAACAAAAAATTTTTGTTTTTATTATTTAGCGATAAGATTTTTATGTACTTATGAGTATTTGGTGCCTCTTCTTCTTTGTGATTTGCTTAATTATAACACTCATACGTATTGTAAATATTATGTTAAGCGTTTCATATGCTGTTGTTGCGCTTACCGTCACTTCGTTTTACATTTTTAAATCGTAACATTATAAATACATACATACATACATACATATAAATTTGTATGTTGTAGTTGCTTTTGTTGCCTCTGTTTTTTATTCAATTTAATTCATAACAACAAAACAAAAGCAAAAACAGAGAGATCTTCTTTGGACTTTGTACTTTTTACGTGTTCGAGCGATAGGTTGATTTTTTTATTTTTTTTTTTGGTTAAGTTCACATTGCCGTTGCGTGCTAGCTGTGTTGTGTTTGTATTTTTGTGGCAATAAGTTAGCATCTCTGTACGATCTTGGTCTCCGCTTGTGCTCGCACCCGCTCTCTATTATCGTAACTTTGAGGCTCACGCCATGTTTGGCAGACCACAAACACGCAGTCATCGGTGCTGTTGTTGCTGCTGTCATTCGTATTACCTACTTTTAGTCATCATATTGTTTTTGTTGTATTTATTGCCACAATATGTTCAAAGAGCAACTTGTCTGAATACGTCATATTGTTTTTTTTTTTTTTTTTGTTCGGTATTCTAGAATTTTGTTTCTGATTTTTAAAGTAACTTTCTGTTGCAATACAACAAACAACAAACGATTACGAAAAGAGTAGCAACGAGAACGCATTCACATTAGTGTACGGACAAGACGTACGTCGCTGCTGTTAGCGTCGTTGATAAGTTTTTGGATTGTCATTGCTGTTGTGTCTACGCTTGCTACATGCAAGTATGTAGCATATGTACATATGTATGCGTGTATGAACATATGCAAGTGCTGAAAAGTACTTGAAAATTATATACATTGTATATACATATGTATGAGCATATTAAATTTGTGATTTCGCAATTTTTAGTTGTGCATACGACCTTCTTAGATGACGTACGCGCCGCTCCCGCGTTCCCTAGCACATGACAGTCCTGCCAACCATTTGCTTGAATAATTGCTTTTAGGCTTAACCGGCACCAATAGTGGTCCTACGCATCTTATTGCAAATATTTATTTTGCTTTGCCATTTATTCTGTCAGCACGCTTATTAAGCAATTGCCAACTAACAATCTCAGGTTTTGGGCAGAACCGTGGCTTTGCAAGTAATTTTTTCCACAAAAAACGTTTATTTCTTTTGTTTTTTTTTTTTTCTTTTTTTTTTTTAATTTGGCATTTCGAATTTGTTTTCATATTGAATATTACCTTATTCGTTGAACTTCTGGCAATAAATCTGAGAAATGCAGTCGGTGATCCAACTTAAAGGAATTATATTCAGTACTTTGAATGACAAATTGGCTTTGGCTAGCATGAATAATGAATGTGACGAAAAATTGCCACATGTTAGGATCAAACGTAGACGATCACCGGCAGTGATTTCCGTATTCTTCGAAATGATCTCAATCGTCAATATGTACCGATCTGTCTTGAATGCCAAAAATTCGACCATAAAATCGGTCGCAGTGCCGCCTAAGGCTTTACAAAACTTGTAGAACGTTTCAATGTGCGTTTTATGCAGCGTATTACGTATATGAATGTAGGTCATCAAAGTCGCGTTCAGTGAGCGCGCATTATTGGCAAACTCATAGAACGGAGTATCGATTAGCATTGCATTGAAAAGTTCCGTTGTAGTTGTCACCGCTTCTATGGACTCCAATTGATCAATTTGATGTAGGTAACAGTTTAGATATAGTATATTTGTTCTGCATACCCAATATGAGCAATGCCACATTGCCAATCATATAATAATAGATTTATGTATATGTAAGATATGTAATCGGAGAAGGTTTTCAGCGACTTCCGGCTTTAAGAAGTGAGTTCTTAAGTATAAGACACACGCCCTCCAAATAACCTGCAGCGGTGTGAATTAGAAAGTTATTGCTAGTCATGAGCACACTTCGCTTAGTCATTGTGAAATCTACTATATGCAATAAATTCAATTTTATGATAGTGTTTGATGGCTGACTCGCCTATTGTGTACTAAACACTAATTTTTCCATCAAATCCGTAATTTTTAGCTCAAAAATCTCAAACACAATTCAAAAAAATCAAATTCGAAAAAATGAAGCAACCAAATTGTTTTCATTTTTTGCTAGTAACATATGACAATTCATCTTTCTCCGTCAATCTTCGATTTAAAATTACAATAATCGATTACGTGAATAATTCAGTAGTTTTTCGGGGGAATCATTATCTATAATAAAATAACTTTTGAACTTTTTGAAAATTCGAGAAAATTGTAAAAAAAAATTCTGGCATGTCCATACATACGTATGTATATTTCCGTGGACTTGGGTTCTAGGTTCATATTGTATGTACTCTATATGCGCTACAGTTGTGTACACATTGCGCGGCAAGCGATAACCTGCTGCGTTAATAGATGTACCTCAAAAAAACGCATATTTATTATTCATATATTTTTTTTAGTTTTTTATGCAAATAATTTGTCCAGTATATTTTCGGTTTTCTATAAAAAAAAAGTTTGCTGTATACTCGATCACGTATCCGGTTGTGTATTTCATATTATTTCCGTTGTTTTACAGTGTAACCTCGATAGTATTTAACTTATATAGATCGGACACGTCGAAATAATTACAGTCGAATCCCGATAATCCGAAATTGCACGGGAACAGGATTTTTTCTACGAATTTAAGGGGTTTTCGAATTATCGAGATTTCGATTTAAGGTAAAATACGAATTAACGGGGCTTTTACATTTCACATGATTTTTACAAACTGTTTTTGTGAAATTTAGTCCAGTAGAACAATGAGGCGACATGAATGCGACAAAATTGTCTACAAAAGTAAACGTTTTTATACCCTGTACCAAAAAATGGTAAAGGGTATATTAAAGTTGTGCAAATGTATGTAACAGGCAGAAGGAGGCGTGGCAGACCCCACAAAGTATATATATTCTATCAGCATCGAAAGGCGAGTCGATATAGCCATGTCCGTCGGTCCGTCTGACCGTCTGTCCGTCTGTCCGTATGAACGCACGGATCTCGGAAACGGTAAGACCTACAACCACAAAATTTGGCACGAAGACTCTGCCAATCCATAGGCATAACGAGTTTATTTTTTTTTTCGATATTCGATCTATAACATATAGCTGCCATAGGAATGATCGGCCGAAAAGCCATATTTAGTAACAAAAACCGCTTTATTTTTTAAGATATGTTTACCAAATTTGGGATTTAATTGTTTTACCTAATGCCCAATCACATATCTAAAAACTATGTATATCGGTTTACTATATCATATAGCTGCCATAGGAACGATCGGCCAAAAAACAACATTTACTGAGAAAAACTTTTTTGTTTATTAAGATATCGTTACCAAATTTTGGATTTATTGATTCTAAGTAAATTCAAATCATATTCCTAAATATGATAAATATCGGTGCACTATAACATATAGATGCCATTGGAACGATCGGCCGAAAAATGGCTTTTACAAAAAAAAAATTATTTTTTCTTGAGATATCCTTACATAATGAATACAAAATACTAAAGCAACAAAAAAATATATTAAGTTTTGGCTTCGGTACAGGGTTTTCTATAGTCGGTTACGCCCGACTATAGCCCTGCCTTTCTAGTTTTGTTTAATGTTTTGCATTACGAATTACATATAAGAGGTTTAAAAAATAAATTACGATTTACGTTACGTTAATTGAATTGTAAATAAATTACGAATTAACGAGGGGACCAGCAATACGTA